>JASTUB010000471.1:0-12368 GCA_031124825.1 Saccharomycopsis vini
TTGTTAAACTTATTTCAATTTTATTTTAATTTCCTATCGTCTTATTATACATTAGGGGTTTTGTTTTTATCATTATATCCATTATAATGGTAATGCCATTAATTTTTGTTTCCCTTTTAGACAGAGCTGATATCCTTTTTTAGGTTCCTCCCCCCTATTTAGTGTATAATTTTTTTTCATGATGTACGACTTTTTGTGACGGTAAAAAAAAAAACTTGAAACTATTTTACTATGGTTTTATTTGATCTTTTGAATATTTTATCCTTATATTTATAGCTAATACAAATCTAGCAATCTAGTTTTCCGTGTCGAAAAAAAAAAAAAAAAAAAAAATTCTCAACTAATTAAGCATATATTTTGGCCTATGTGATTACTCTATATTTTTATTACAGCTGCTCATTTAATGTACGATTTTTTATTATAGTATAAAAAAAATTATCTGATCAGTCAAAACAAACCCATTTCATTCTAAAGAATAGTTGGTAGTATGATAAAATATGAGATTCCTTCACAAACTGTATTTATAAGTATAATATTCTGCCACATCTTTTGGATAATCTGTAGTATTCAAAACATAAGGGTGATTCAAGTCTTTAACAAGTTCTTTATTATAGTCCTTGTTTTCATTCAAATAATCAAACTTGAAGAATTCATTATATTTGTGAGATTTAGCGGAAATCAATCCCTCAGTAAATCTACCTATCACTGGTAAGAATTTAAACCCATGGAACCCCCCACCCGCACAGACAATTAAGTTTTTATGTTTAGGAACAAAATCAATGACAAGTTCATTTTGCTGTCCCACAGACGCAAAACAAAGCTTTGATTTCTCAATCTTTGCTCCACTTGCGTAAATATCTGGCATGAACTCTTTTATAAATTTTTTATAATTATTTAATGATCTTTTAGGTATTAACTTAATGTTAGGATTGGCCACAGCCGTTGGGTTTTTAGGATCATCTTTGACATCTAAGTATCTCCAATAATGATCATTGATACCAAGTTTCAAATATCCATCATCTGTTGCTGGAAAAATATAAATTCCATCTTCCCTAAAGTGTGATTCATACGTTAATTTATAATTTATTTGTGGAATATCTTTATATTTGTTAAGCAAATCAATTCTATCCTTCGGGATTTCAATAAGGATATATGAGGAACCAACCGGTTCTAATCTTGGTTGAAGTTCTTTCACCAAACCAGAACTCCAAGCCCCAGCTGAGATCACTACATAGTCGGCTAAATGCACTTTGCCATCATTAGTTTTGACTCCAGAAACCACTCTTTCACTGCCATCATCGTCACTTTTGAAAAGCAAATTTTCTACTTTACCTTGTTTTTCTCCAAATATAAATTCGACATTACCAGTTCTTTCACATAAATATTTCACCCATAATAAACATTTATCAGCCAAAGCAACCCCGGCAAAAGAATCTAAAACTCCATTTAAAGTTGGAACTTTTTCTCTTTGATCCAAAGGATCCAACTTTTTGTACCAACCAGTGATTTTTGATCTTTCAATATCTTCTTTATTATTGATGTCATATGAGAATTTTCTTAATCCAATTTTTTCAAAATTTTCCAAGTTTCTTGCTTCTTCACCGCTATCAATATCATCTAATCTAACATAACCAGTGTTTTTAAAGATAGGCTCATCTTTCCCTTGTTTCAAACTCTTAATTTTGAGCTCAGATAAGGAATCTGGCAAGAATGACAGTTTCAAAAGATCTTTATTCCATTCATAATATTTGATCAAACTTTCAACAGCAAGATTTTGATAATGGACTTTGCCAACGTAAGATGCTCTTATCAATTTGTTGAGATCAGTTGAAGCCCCATCTGCTCCTTTTAAAGGGTTAAATTCATTATTATCATAATCTCCTCTGTCAAAGACTTTAATGTTGGTATAACCTTCCGATGCCAAATGAAGGGCTGACGATAGACCATAAACTCCTGATCCAATAATAATAATCTTTTGATCTTTTTTGTTAGACATATCTGAAAAAGAGCACAAATGTTTTGAAAAATATAAAAAGACGAAGAAAAAAAAAAAAAAATTCAAAAAATAGATAAATCAAGGAGGATGTACTGCTTTCAATATATTATAACTTGTGTATAAAACGTGAAAATCAGTCACAAATCGCTACCTTCCGAGAATTTCAACAAAAACTATCCAAATTAGTATAAATCACTATAGTCAAAATCATCATATAAGGAAAAAGTTCTTGTTTGACGATATTTATTTAATAGATTGATATTATTCATGATTGGAATTGTGAGACATCCGGTGCGTAATAGACAGTCTCCGAGGGCAATTACAATTTACACAATTTTTATTGTTAAAAACACACACACATTTTCACAAATGACGAAATATAAAAAAAAAAGTGTGAAATAACTGATAACACAACTTTGCAACTTTGACAATCTCAAATTTGGGGTATGAGATAGTAATTATTGCGAAAGAATTTCATTTATTCTTTTTTCAAGCCTTTGTGTTGGTATCGTTTTTTGGATTTCAAATCGCCATCAAAGCGAAGTTATCCTTTTCTGAAATCGGGCTTCTCCTGATATTTTTTTGTTTTTAAGTTGCCTCGGGGTTGAGATCATTCAACATGCTACATAAGTGATTTTACGCAGTTAAATAAGCGATGGCAAATTGAATTGTATTGTTTGTCTATATATTTATTTGTTCAAGAAAAAGATACTAGTCTTCACTCAATTCAAGAATGAGCAGGCGTTATTATGAATTAGGGATTCCAAGACTCATATTCACCTCTACTAGGAGTATCCCACATACTAACAACAACAGTTCGTGGGCCATCAGACCAAGGCAATCTACCATGACTGACTTGATAATTGTCAACTATGGCTATATCACCTTCTTGCCATTGATGATCGAATGATAAATCTATAGAAGATTTTAAAACCACTTCAAGCCAATCTGTTTCGACTTCCAGACCATCATCATATTTGAGCTCCGAAGTAGGAGTGTTTCCAATTTTTGATTTATATTGGAAAAAATATGTAGCTAAACTGTTGAAAAATGTAGGTGATTCTTTTCCGGAAAATGGATCTTTGTAAATTCTTATTGGCTTTGTGTGTTGGTGAACTAATAACTCATTATTTTCTGTCCATTGGAAATCATCACTCACATTTTTTTGAACATTTTCCTCTGCTTTTTTCTTTGCTACTTCAAGATCATCATCATCTTTAATTTCTCTACCAAAGCAAAAATAATCTTTCCAGCTGGTTTTGGTGGTGGATTCGAAACTCCATGTTTGAGACATGTATAATCCTTTTTTTGCAAGATTTTCCAACAATTTAGGAACTTTTTCTTGCAAATCATTGAAAAACTCACCGCCATGAACGATTGGGGTCTCCCCTCCTTTTGTGTTTTTTCCATATTTTGTACAAATGAAAAACAATTTACTTGGATATCTTTTGAATCTTGAGAATTCATTATGTTGATGGATAAACTCCGAAGATGGACCTTCATTGGCAGTACTCAAAACCTCTGTAAGCTCAGTTCTTGTAGCGGTGGATCCATTTTGAACAAAATACTCATCACCCGATCCGATACCAATAGCATTAACATATTGACTAATGACTTTTGGATCAGTGGTACCTGTATTTCTCAAAACAATCGCTCCATGTTTCGCCAAAATCTTGTTGAAAAATTGACTTTGTGCTTTTTCTTTTAAGAATTGAATCATTTTTGTTGTGTCATTTCGAATACTTTGTTCTGTATCAATTGAAAAGGCAACGGGAAATTCGTTGCCATTAACAATATGAGCATTTGGTAAAGCAATCTTAGTTAGCTCAATAATTGGAGATTCGGACATTTGTTATTATGATTTAATTATAAGTATTGATTATTAGGGCAAAAAGAAAATAAAAGAAGAAAACAAATCAATTATGTAAAAGAAATCATGTACTTATAAGTACAGTTGAGTAGATAGACCACCTTTTTATTTGTTTTTCATTTATATATTCGGAAAAAAAAAAAAAAAATAAAAAACTGTAATTAGTAATAATGATTATTTTAATAAATATCTTATTATGCTCGTATCATAAAATTAACTCTACCTCATGAACAAAATTAACTCTACCTCATGAACAAAATTCCCTCCACTTGATTTCGATTTAATTGGACAACCAACTGATTAATCACTCGCGATGACCATAATCAACCTTATCACTTCCGGTGGTGAAATTCCGGGAAAAAAAATCAAAATCAAAAATCAAAATTAACTTTCTTTTGATCTGTAATATTGTGCATGCATATACATAAACGCCACCATGCATGGCCCAAAACAAGAATCTTCCCATTCCCACAGTTTTTAATTAGAAAATAACATCATCATGTGTGAATAATAGTGATTTTTATATAAATTTATTTATTATTAATCCTCATTTTCTTAAAAAAGAATTTACCCGAAAAATATTTGACTCCTATTTTGAGTCATGATTAATGTACGTGAAACGAGTTTTAATTTAATGTATAAGTTTTCGGGGCATTAATTTGCATCATTTGGAATCGGTAAATTTTCTTTTTTCAAATATTCTTATATAGGATAGTTTGTCTTTTTTTTTTGAAATATCTTTTGACAATAATAAATAATATTTGGAAATTATATAATATAGTTTTATTTTTATCACCAATAGTACTATGTCTGTTAACTCGAGTGACGAGCATGAAGCTCAAGCAAAGAACAATTTCGTTTCGATTTCTGAAGCTGAAAAAGCTAGTTTGGCTGATGAAAAAGTTGAATTTGAAAATGCTGATAATACTTTGAAATTTCTTGAAGAAGCTGAAAAAACCTACGGTGAAGCAGAATTCACCGAAAAAGAAGAAAAAACATTACAAAATAAAATCAATTATATTTTATTGCCTTTAATTATTGCTATCAATACATTATTATTCATGGATAAAGCAACTTTATCATATTCATCTATTTTAGGGATAATGGAGTCTGCCAACATTAATGATGCCCAGTATGATGATTTGAACTCCTTATTTTATACTGGTTATGTTGTTGGTCAGCTGCTTAACTTTTTCTTGCAAAAATATAACATGAGAAAATTCTTGACTATTATTTTATTTTTATGGTCTGTGGTTGTTTTTCTTCATTGTGGGGCTTACAATTTTGGGGGCTTAATTGTTCTTAGATTTGTTTTAGGATTTCTTGAGAGTATTGTTATTCCTGCTTTAGAAATCAGTTTATTGCAATTCTATACTCCGGATCAAAGAGCTTCAATTCAACCAATTTTTTGGATAGGTTGTGTTGGTTTTCCAGTGGTCATTTCTGGATTTATAGCTTATGGTGTACTTTTTGCTCAAAACACCATTCCTCCTTGGAAAATTTTTATGATAATTAATGGTGGTTTGACTCTTCTTATGACAATTATTGTGTTTTTATGGTATCCATCTGATCCAACAGCTGCAAAATTTTTAACCAAAAAAGAAAGATACTTTTTGATTAAAAAAATTCAAAAAACTTCAAAAGCATCTATAACACAACATACAATTAAAAAATATCAAGTTTTTGAAGCATTAAAAGACCCAATAACTTGGTTGTTTGGACTTCTCTGTTTCTTCAACATGTTGGCAAACAATTTGACTTATCAACAAAATCTTCTCTATGTTTCTTTGGGTGTCTCCAATCTCGGTTCTACTTTAGTTAGTGTTGCTGGTGGTGGGTTTTCCAGTGCTTTTGCTATTTTTGGAGCAATTTTGATCTATTATTTCCCAAACAATTCTTTTTGGATGTGTGTACTTGGCTGTCTTCCTTCTCTTGCTGGCGGAATTGCCATGGTTACTATTCCTTGGTCAAATAAATTGGCGTTATTAGCAATGCTTGTTCTTTCTGCTAATACATATTTCTTAGCCTATATCGTTGCATTTGGTTGGTGTACCTCTTCATGTTCTGGTAACACTAAAAGATATATCCGTCATTTAGTGTTTTCCATTTCATATGGTATTTCTAATATCGTCTCACCTCAACTTTGGAAAGGAAATCAAACAAACAGATATTATGCTGCTTGGTCCGTGCAAATTGTTTTAGCATGGTTTGGTGCACCAGTTGTTGCCGGAGTCATAACTTTGATTTTGAAAAGCAGAAATAAAGAAAGATTAGCTTACATCGCTGCTCATCCTAACGAGTCACTTGGAAATGTTGTCAAAATAAACCCTGAAACTGGAGAAGAGTATCTAGAAAAAGTTGATATCGCTAATTTAGACTTGACTGATTTGGAGAATAAAGGCTTTATTTATCCTTTATAGGTAAGCACTGTTCCTTAGTTATTTTTTTTTTTTATTTTTTTTTTTTTTCTGTTTTTGTTACCAGCTTATATATCTTTATCAGTTTAATTAATTAATATTATTTTCTAAAGTCTTTCGCAACACAATTTTTTCGTAGAATTTTTTCTTAAAAATCAAACCACATTATTGTGCTGCCCAAATTTTAACGTTGGATTTATTGTCTTGACCGCCCAGTACTGAATCATACTAAATAAAATTTAATTTCACTACAACTGCTAGTATAATAGAGCGGGCTCCGTTTTATACTTGATAAAATAGTTGTTGTTGTTTTTTTGACTTTCTCTACTTGTTTTCGAAATGGGTGCACGGTGTAAGTTGTATACTCCTACATATTATCAATTCTACTTTTCGTTTGCTTTCACTCGTGAACCAATTTTATGGAAATTCATGATACAATTAATTGTCGGAGACGGTGACAATAAACGAAACCAGACAATTTGATTTTGGTTATCATCAATCGACAAGCAATAGACCTTTTAGATTGGTTAACATGAAGCTGTACCCATTAAAGATTAATAATCAAATTAATATTGAGATGAAAAGGGTATTTTTACCGAGATAAAAAACTATTAATCATAATTGCAACAAAATACATAATAGATTGTTGATATGCTGAATGATAATTCAAATTGAGCAGAAACTGTTATTAACTGCAGGTACATGCGATGGTTCGAGGTATTTCGGTGCGGTACGTTGTGTAGTAACGCCACAGTTTCACAGAAGGTTGTGAGCAATCAGACCTGACTTCAGTTACTATATCTACGCAATTATCATCCCTATAACATAAAAAATAGGGTGGTTTCCACTATCCATTCTATGATTCACGAATAGTTTGTATCAGTATTTCGTATCGTTTCAATATCTCAATGGTCGAATTAAAAGCTAGCACAGTTACTTTCAAGTTAAATAATGGCAAACACATCCCAGCTGTTGGGCTTGGTACTTGGAAAGCTTTAGATGAAAAAGAAGCCTATGATTCAGTATTTGCGGCTATAAAAGCTGGATATAGACATATAGATTCAGCACATATCTATCAAAATGAAAAATTTGTTGGTAAAGCAGTTAAAGATGCTATTTCTCAAGGACTTTGTACTAGAGAAGAATTATTTATCACAACCAAATTATGGTGTTTTAACCATACTGACCCATTGACTGCCCTTAAAGAATCTTTAGAAAGATTGGATCTTGAATATGTTGATTTATACTTGATGCATTGGCCAATTCCAATGAATAAAAAATATGATGCTGACAGTAAAGTTGTTTTCTTACCTTCCCTTGACCATCCTGAGCGCGCTTCATTTTTTGAAATTGACTGGGATTACTTGAAAACATGGAAGGCAATGGAACCATTGGTAGATGCCGGTTTAACTAAATCCATTGGGGTTTCCAACTTCACCGCCAAAAGATTGGAAGTTTTGTGTAGTTCTCCTGAGATCAAAATTATTCCAGCTGCAAATCAAGTTCAATTACATCCTTTATTACCGGAGATTGAATTGGCTGAAGTCGCCAAAAAATATGGTGTTATTCTCCAAGCTTATTCACCATTAGGATCTAATGGTACACCAGTTTTGAAAAATAAATTAATCAATGAAATTGCTGAAAAAAATGAAATTCCTCCTGCCAATGTTGTCTTCAGTTGGATTGTGTCTAGAGGAATAGTGGTATTACCTAAATCTGTTAATGAACCTAGAATCATTAAAAACTTGGAAATCGCTGAATTACCAAAGGAAGACTTAGATGCTTTGACAAATTATGCCGAAAATAATGGTGGCCCACAACGTATTGGTACTTCCACATGGTTGCCAGAGGGATTTTGGGACCAATATTAGAGGAGCAGTGACTTCTTCTGAAAGCTTATAAATTTATATATTCCAATTTACAAATTTCAAATCAAATAAAGAAAAAAAAAATGTAAGCGTATCGGAGTAACTTATTGGTTTTATAAAAATTTCGCTGCTCAAAAATTTGTTAGGAATTGACAAGACAAAAAATAAACGACAACGGCAGGATTCGAACCTGCGCGGGCAAAGCCCAAAAGATTTCTAATCTTTCTCCTTAACCGCTCGGACACGTTGCCTTGTTTTTAAAAATGATTATAGATAGAAGTGATCTTCTTTTTTAGGTTTTTCCCCCTCAGCTTTCTAAAAAGCCCAGTTCCTATGAATTATAGAACAATGAGACCTGAAATGTTCAATTTTGATTTTAAAAAAGGAAGCAAAAAAGAACAGGAGAAAAAAAAAAGTTCCAAAATTTCCACAACTTTGCTAAATTTTCATGATGCAACTCCAAAACATCAAAAAAAGTACTGGAAAAAACTAAATCAAATAGCAAAGGAATATCCAAGTACAAAGGAGAGTACATACCTTATAAACTTGGGACTTAAATTATTCAAATCTCAAAGCAATTATGGAGTAAAACAAATATAGGTATGCAGTTAAGTTGGAAAAGCCTAATTATTTCAATTCATGAAAATATGTTGAAAGATTTAATATAGTACGAAGGACAAATGAAAGCTGGGGTACTAAATCAATCCCAGAAATTATTTTTCTTATTTTAGCGGTCGTTTGAATACCTACAATTAAATTACAATAATTAAAGATACAAATTAAACCTAGGGGTTTTTGGTGAGTAATCACCCTTTTAAAACTATTTTCTTTTAATAGTTCTAAGCGATCTTTTGAAGATTTTCCCCAAATATATATATATATGTATAGATTTTAATATAAATCTAGTTTTACGTGTCGAAAAAAAAAAAAATCAGTGTGTAATTGTTTCATTTAATGTACGACTTTTTGTGATGGTAAAAAAAAAAAAAAGTGAGATTGATGTCCTTGTTAGGTTTTCTTCTCTATTCAGTAAATAATTTAGTTCATAAATGTCGAATCATTTGAATGTGAAAAAAAAAAAAAAAAAAAAAAAAAAAATTGTGAGAGAAAATGAATCTATCATTAAGAATATTTATTGGCCTCTATGATTATTAGATATTTTTGATTTTAGTTTTTGATTTTCTTAATTTTTTTCTTTTCTTCCTTTTGTTTTTCTCTTTTTCCTTTTGTTTTTCTCTTCTTGCTTGGTCTTTTCAAGAATCCTTACTTCTATTTTATATTGCACTATTTTGATTTATGATGGTAAAAAAACAAAAAAACAAACAAACAAACAAACAAAAATTATTATTTTGATTTTCTAGCTGAATTAGGATAACTACCACTCTAAAAGGGAGAACTTCACACTAAGAGGTAGCGCGCCATTCGTGTCTATGAAATATTTCTACCTTGAGGAATAGTTGCTTACCTGACTTCAATTCGCACATTCCGCAACCCTCTAAATTGGTTCTGGAATAGTAAAAAATAACTAATTGCATATATTAAAATGTTAAGCTTATGATGGGTGATCAAAAATTTAGCTTTAGTCATGTACTCCGTTAATTATTAACTTCTTGATAGTAGAGCTTCACTGCAAAGTTAGTGGGGTTTCAATGACATGTAAATATCTCCAGTCAATAAAGATTACAAAACATTCAATATTTTGAGAGAAAATCAGATTGATAGACAGCCATAATATTTTACTCTGTTGTTGGATTACTGATCTTATAAATGGCAATTTTTTTGCTCCATTTTCTCTCATATCTTCGGCTCGCTAATTCGCTATTTAGCCCACAAAGAAAGGAGCTCGCAGTATAGTGACACACTATTGAAAAATCCAACTCATGTAGTTTGTACCCTTTTTTTTGGCCGTACCCTCAAAGTTTTAGCGACACTGTAAAAGCTTGTAGGTTGGTATCGAACGATAGTACTCTTGCCTATTTAAATAATATGGAAAGTGCTAGTGGCGTATCAAAATAAAATAAGGCGAATTTGGAAATCAATTACAAGATTACATTAAGAAAGTATTACTATACAATAGCTATAACTTGTGTAAAATGTTGCACATAAAAATAAGTAACGAATTTCATTTAGTATATAAAGAAGAAAAAAAGATAGCTCATCATAAAATGAAGAAAATTAAATAAAAATAGAAATAAAAAAAATAAGATGCTGACAGTTAAAGCCAACTGACATGCAAATATATACAAATATATAAAGCTTCTATTATTGATGCAAATGAACTTCTTTGGGGTTTCTGAAAGCTTTCAAAAATGAGCTCTTCAATGAATTTTTTAATTTTAATTTTATTTTAATTTTATTTTAATTTTAATTATATTTTATTTTTAAAAAAATTTTTTTTTTATTTTATTTTATGTTTTTTTTTTTGCTTTTTGTTCTCTCATATTTGATTCTGAGTTTTCACTGAACAGCAGTTCATTAAAAGGAATATAGAATTGTTAGAAATACCAAGTAAAAAGTTTGAACAGTTATGACCTATGACCTCAAACCAAATCGTTGCATCATTTCAAATTGGACAAAAAGAAAAAAGTGTACAACCCAAAGAAAAGGGAAACCTGAAAAGAAAAAATAATACTAGAACTCAAGAATTAAAAGGAAAAAAGGATTGGACATAAAATGATCAATAACAACAGAAAAAAAAGATAATGAGCAGAGCTAGAAAACCTTTGGAAAAAGAGAAAAAAGCAAACAAATGAAATAAAAATTAAAGTACAAAAAAATCGATGCCTGATAGAAAGATAACAAAATACTGAACAGAAGAGCGACAAAAAAGAGTTAACAAATACAATGTCAATTTTGAAATAAAGTGTTTGAGTGTACGATAAATGCATGCTGTGTGTGTAATTTTTTTTTTTTTTTTTTTTTTTCAGGTGCAATAAATTGTAAACAGCTGTGAAAGTTTTGACTCATTAACTTAAATTGATGACACCAACATTAACTAATAGTTGGTTTAAACATCTTTGAGTTGCAACATCATCTTTCAATGCAATTTGGAAAGTTTGATCTTTCAATGGTTCTGGCAAAGTAGATGCTAAAGCTCTTCTAGCCTCCATATTATCACTTAATCTCAAATAACATCTCACAACATGCTTCAATAATCTAACAGTTTGATGCTTAACCAATTGATCAACCATCAACTCCAAAACATTCGATACTGCATGAAATCTATCATAAGTTTGACAAATGTAATTTAATCCATTATCATCTAATAGAATTTTCTGAATAATGAAAATTGCAACGGTTTTAGATAATTCGGTTGATGATTCCATAATTTTAAGACATAAAGGAATTATTTCAGTGGTTAACAAAAATGCAATCACTTCTGGTGTATCATTTTTAACTAATGCACCAATAACACCTAATGAGGTCAATCTGACATATTCAAAGGCTCTCAGCTTTGATTCAGTGTTCAAGAAAGGATATAAAAACAAAGGCAAATGTGCCTTCAAAAATGAGCTTCTAGTTTCAGGATGCGAAGCGACACATTGCAACAATGCCAATGCATTGCATACCCTATTAGAAGCAGTAGCTGTCAAAGCATGTGGTAATAATAATGGATAAACGCTAATTATTTCCTGCAACAAAGCTGTCATTACCCCATAAGAATTCCACAATACTAATGCCAAATCTTCATAGTGCTCTCTCTTCTTGCCTAATTCTAGCAAAGCTTGTTCTTTATTTGGTCCATATGTTAGCTCAATAATCCAACTGAAAACTTTAGGATCATCCAACGCTCTTTTTGAGTTAATATTACCGCCTGCACCACCAACCATTCCTGATGAGTTATTTGCTGTTACTGCAGGAGATGGCCCAGCAGCAATATTTGGAGCTGTCCCTCCAACTGCGATGCCACCCATACTGGTATTCACATTTCCATTTTGTAATTGATGGTAATGCTGTTGGAAATTTCTTTGTCCTACTAATTGAGCTGCATTCATTGTTGCTTGTAATTGTTGTACGCTCACTTGAGATGCATGTGAGATTTGGCCACTATTTCCACCAGTATTGCCATCAGACCCAATTATTGATGGTCCATTTTGAAGCTGTTTTCCAGTGACAATAGGTGATTGATGATATAGTGGATGTTGTTGTTGTTGTTGTTGTTGTTGTTGTTGTTGTTGTTGTTGTTGTTGTTGTTGTTGTTGTTGTTGTTGTTGTTG
>JASTUB010000472.1:0-12279 GCA_031124825.1 Saccharomycopsis vini
CCTACAATTAAATTATAATAATTAAAGATATAAATTAAACCTAGGGGTTTTTGGTGAGTAATCACCCTTTTAAAACTGTTTTTTTTTTTTTTTTTTTTAAATAGTTTTAAGCGATCTTTTGAAGATTTTCCCCTAATATATATATGTATAGATTTTAACATAAATCTAGTTTTCTGTGTTGAAAAAAAAAAAAAAGCTGATGTCCTTGTTAGGTTTTCCCCTCTATTTAGTATATAGTTTAGTTCATAAATGTACGAATAATTTGAGTGTGAAAAATTGTTTTTCAAAGTAAAATTGTTTTTTGTCTTATTATAAAATGAATGGTTTTGTTTTTATCATTATATTCATTATAATGGTAATACTATTGGTTTTGTTCTCCTATGAGACAAAACTGATGTCTTTTTTTAGGTTTTCCCCCCTTATTTAGTGTATAAGTTTTTCCTTCAATGTACGACTTTTTGTGATGGTGAATATATATATATATATATTAATGTAGTTTTACTTGTTGAAAAAAAAACAATCTTGTATAGATCATTCAGTGTAGAAGTCTTTGAGATTGCGAAAAAACAAAAAACTGATCAGACTTTTGTGTTTGTGTTTATAAATCTAATAAATAGCTGAGTACCTACTCAATATGAATCATTGAAGCCTGAAATGCTCAATTTTTCTTTTGAAAATGGATCGAAAGTCTCCACTGGATTACTCAAGTTTAATAATACGAGTATGGCTTATCAAATTAAGCTACCGAAAATCAATGAAAGAAGATGTAAACTGCCACCTTATAAAGTTGTGCGACTGTTCAATAATCTTAAATTTGCTTGACAAGAACAAATTCCGAGAAAGATATTAATAATTTCATATAATTACTGGATTATTTTTTCAAAAGATTCTTACAAAAATAAGAGTTTAGGAGGGTTTCTTGATAACTTTGAAGTAAATGAGTTTATTTGTTACAGTGAACAAACAGTAATTATTATTTTTCTATTTTTAGTTTTATTAATTTTAATTTTTTTTTTTTTTTTTTTTTGTCACCACGGAAATAGTAAATTTTTGTGATCCAAAAAAGTATATCTTGCTCTCACTTACGGCGAAAAAACAACAACAAAAAACTTCATACTATTACTTCCTTTTCAAAGTTTGTATTTAAATCTAAAGAAATGAGGGGAAAAAAATATATGTAATTATTAGTAGCACTGTATGAAATATTATCAATAACAATATCACTTGCTGTTACAACTAGTTGTATGTAGCAGTCGTTGAAATAACAATAATATGTAATATAAATATTTCAAATCTAAATTATTGGATAATCTGCTCATTTAAGCCAACTAAGATGAATATGCGCATCAATTTCAATTTAAGTAATTACTGCTCAAATCATGGGTAAGGATATAAATATATATATAAGCATGAAATAATTTTCAAATTATTAAAAAAATGACGACAGAATGAAAGTAAAAACAAAAACAGATTTCTCTTCTTGAAAATATTTGATCTGATGCAAAATGATGCATCTTTATTTGACCCAAACTTATTATAATTATCCAACAGTGTTTAAAACGTTGAGGGCAAATAGTAAGGCCGAAGCGTTTGGAATATTTGTGATTTTATTTGCTGCTGCTTTTATATTAAGAGGCTTAATCTTTGTGTCATTGTATTTTGAGCAGAGAGTATTTAATCCATCATTAAATAACATCAATGCGAAGAAATGTCATCAATTAAAAGTCGATAACAAAATTCCAAAATGGAAACAAGTATTAATCCCAGGCTGGTCAGAAATTTACCGAGAATTAATTAGATTAGTGATTTATTTTCTTTGTGCCTTATTTAGTTATATTTTAATGCTTGCAGCAATGACTTATATTATACTTTATATTTTTGCTCTTTGTTTAGGGTATGCATTTGGTGAATTGTTTTTCAATAGATTAAAAGCAATTAATGGGCTAACTGAAAACTTATCCGAAACTTGTTGTGGCTTGCACTGATGAATTGAAATCCTTCTTCAACTTAAATAGGTATTATAAATAGGTACTATGAGAAGGATATGCCCAATTGTTGGGACCTTTGTCTTTCTCATCTTTAATATGTATTATTTCGCAGTATATAGTTTCAATACTTTTAAAACTTATTCCATTTTACTTGAGAACTTTTAAAGGAAAAGAAAAGAGACAATTATTTGTTATTTATTTTTATAAATATAGAAATTACTACATTTTGAACTTCCCATAAAGCAAAAAGGATGTCAACTATTGCATTGTTAGGAGCCCATCAGATGTACGTTACCGCATACCGCACGTGATCTCATCTCTTATTTTGCAGGAAAAAAAAAAAAGAAAAAGAAAAAAAAATAAAAAATTAAAATTTTTTTTTTTTTTTTTTTTTTATTGAAGAGATGATAAATTGTCATTTGTATTTACTTCTTGATAAATAATTGAAACAATCAATAAGTAGGTTTTTATCATGGCTCAAAAAGGTCAAAAAAAACATGCCAAAGGGCGTTTGGATAAATACTATTATCTTGCTAAAGAAAAAGGGTACCGTGCCCGTTCTGCTTTCAAGATTCTTCAAATCAATTCCAAATATAATAATTTTTTGAGTAAATCTAAAGTTGTTATTGATTTATGTGCAGCTCCAGGGGGTTGGTGTCAAGTTGCTAGTCAATTATGTCCTCCACTGTCCTTGATTGTCGGTGTTGATATTGTTCCAATTAAACCTCTTAAAAACGTTACATTTTTCAGATCAGATATCACTTCTCAAGATTGTAAATCTCAACTTTCAGGGTTTTTGAAAACTGTTAAAGCAGATGTTGTTTTACATGATGGTGCTCCAAATGTTGGTTTAAATTGGTATCAAGATGCTTATTATCAATCTATTTTGACTTTGAGTGCTTTAAAATTGGCCACTGAACATTTGGCTCCTGGTGGGGTTTTCATCACCAAAATTTTCCGTTCCAAAGATTACAATAAATTGATGTGGATTTTTAATCAATTGTTCGAAAAAACTGAAGCCACTAAACCTCCATCGTCAAGAAATGTTTCTGCAGAAATCTTTGTGTATTGTAAAGGTTATAAAGCTCCAAAAAGAATCGATCCTAAATTTCTTGACCCAAAAGAAGTTTTCCAAGAACTTCCAGATGGTAAACAAAATAATGAAGCCAAAGTTTTCAATCCTGATAAAAAAACTAGACAAAGAGATGGTTATGCCGAAGGTGATTATCTTTTATTCCATTCTAACCCAATCATGGAATTGGTAAAATCAGAAACCCCAATTGATTTATTAGGTGAAATGAATCAATTTACAATTGATAAAGAAGATCCAAGTTGGAAAATTTTGAAAAAAATGAAAGAAACAAATAAAGAATTTTTGGAATGTATTAAAGATTTGAAAGTTTTGGGTAGAAAAGAATTTAAACAAATTTTAAGATGGAGAAAAAAAGCTAGAGATTTACTTGGATTAGATGATCAAGACAAAGAAAATGCCGAAGACCAAATTGATGTGACGCCAATGACTCAAGATGAAAAAATCGATAAAGAATTACAAGAAATGGGAGAAAAACAAAGACAAAAATTGAAAAGAGAAAAGAAAAGATCTAATGAAATGAAACAAAAAGAAATTTATAGAATGCAAATGAATATGATTACTGATAAACAAATTGGTATTGAAGCATCTCAAAATGGTGCCGAAGGTTTATTCAATTTAAAACAAGTTCAAAAAGCCGGTTTAGCTGATGATTTAAGAAAAGGTAAAAAAAGAATGGTATTTAATAAAGATATCGATCAAAAAAGAGAAATAGATATATATCATGGTGATAGTGAAGATGAAACAATCAAAAATGCCGAAAATGAAGATAGTGATCTTGACTATCTTGATGATATGGAAAGTGAATTGAACTCTATGCATCAACAACATAAAGAAAGAATGATTGAAAGAAATGCCAATCTTAAGGCCAAATATAATAGAGAAGGCGATGATGACGAAGAATGGGAAGGTATTGAAGATAAAGCAGACATAGATAGTAATGATGAGAATGTTTCTGAAAAAGATTATGAATCTGATGATGACACAGATAGTGAATTATCTGACAGCGATGATGATGAACATATTTTGGAAATCATTAGAAAAAGAGATAATGAAAAAAACAAGCCTACATTAAGTGAAAGAGCTCAGTTACTTTTCGACGACCCTCTTTTTAATGAATCCGAATCATTGGTTAAGGCAACCAATAATAAAAAAGAAACTAAAAAATCACCAAAGGTTGACATTCAAGGAGATGTTGAAATGCAAGACGATTCTAGTGATGATGATGAAACCAATACCAAAGGCAATAGTAAAATCCAATATGTTAAAGGTGAAAAAGAATACAGTGGTGAACCAGGATCGTCTGATTCTGAGTTTGATTCTGATATAGAAGATGATGATGAGAAATTCAATAAGAAATCATCAACTCATAGAACAAAAGTCGACATTGCTACAGTAGAAGCAATGACTTTGGCTCATCAATTAGCTCTTGGACATAAATCAAGACATGATGTTATTGATGAAGGTATTAACAAATATTCTTTCCGTGATCAAGATGATTTACCAGATTGGTTTTTGGAAGATGAAAAAGAGCATTCTAAAATATCCAAACCAATAACAAAAGAAGCAGCCCATGCAATCAAAGAAAAACAAAAACAACTTAATGCAAGACCAATCAAGAAAGTTCTTGAGGCCCAAGGTAGAAAGAAACTTAGAGCTTTAAGAAGAATTGAAAAATTGAAGAAGAAATCCGATCTTATCATTGAAAACCAAGGATTAAGTGAAAAAGATAAAGCCAATGAAATTTCCAAATTACAATCAAGAATGGCAGGTATTCAAAGTGGTAAAAGTAAACGTCCAAAAGTTCAATTGGTTGTTGCTAGAGGTAACAATAGAGGGTTATCTGGTAGACCTAAAGGTGTTAGAGGTAAATATAAGATGGTTGATGGTGTTATGAAGAATGAAATGAGAGCATTGAAAAGAATTGCAAAGAAAAATAAAAAGAAAGGTAAGAAATCAAATTAAAAGACCTTCTATGTTATGTTGTTTTTTTATGTGTTTTTGTTAGATCATTATTTTGATTTATTCATTTATTCATTCATCCACTGATTAATATTGTTTTGTTTGTGTTAGATTGTGTATTAAAAAAAAAAAAGAAAATTTTGTTAAAAAAAATTATATGGAATATCTCTTGTAGCAAATAATAACTTTTTCATGTATGTCAAAAAATTGAAAAATCCACCTTGGCGGATCAATCGATGCGCTTTTTTTTTTTTTTTTTTTTTTTTGATACGCGATTTTGAAATAAAAAGCGGTGATAAATGTGATTATGATGATATTTGAAACCATGATAGAGACAAATGGGAATACAACATGACATCTAAAATCAAACACACAACAATCAATGATATCCACAAGATTACATCTTCTCAAGTAATAATCGATCTTGAAAGTTGTATTAAAGAATTATTAGAAAATAGTCTTGATGCTAAAGCTTCAAATATTGATATAATTTTCAAAAATCAGGGACTGGAATCCGTAGAAATAATTGATGATGGAAGTGGAATTGAATCAAACGATTTTGATAATATATGTTTGAAACACTATACATCTAAGATTCTGAATTTTGAAGATTTGGAACAAAATGTTCAAACTTATGGTTTCAGAGGAGAAGCAATGTCTAGTTTATGTTATGTGTCTGAAGTTAAAATGATAACTGCTACCAAAGAAACCAGTCCAAGGGCTACAATATTAGAATTTGATCATTTGGGGAGAATTAAAGAGAACTCTAAAATAATAACATCAAGAACTCAAGGAACAACCACTACTATCAATAACATTTTTGGAAATTTACCAGTTAGAAGAAAGATTTTTTTGAAAAATTTGAAAAAAGAATTCACAAAATGTATCACCATGATTCATTCTTATTGTATTATATGTGAAAATGTCAAGATATCTGTTTATAATATTGGTAATAATAGTAGCAATAAAAGAATGTTGTTTAGTACTAATCGACGGGGAAAATTATTGGATAATATCGTTAGTATTTATGGTTCTTCAATAAGGAAATCATTAATGAAAGTTGGATTTGAAATTGAAGTACCAATGAGAAAAAAATTCAATCAAAAGAAATTTCTTCTAGAAAATAAAGAAAATAACAAAGGTGATTTTAAGGAAGAAGAGCAAGAGAGACAAGGAGAAGAAGAAAACGAAGAAGAAATAGAAGAAGGTGATTACCAAATCAATAATGATAATGAAAACATGAAATTCAAGCTCCATGGGTATCTTTCTTATCATTCTTTTGGTCTTGGAAGAAATTCAAATGATCGACAAATGTTATTCATAAATTCAAGACCAGTGAATTTACCAAGATTTACAAGAATAATTAATGAAGTATATCGAAGTTATAATAGATTACAATATCCGATTATATTTTTAAACATTGAAGTTGACGCAAGATTTTTAGATATAAATGTTACTCCCGATAAAAAAACCATCAATTTTTTCAATGAAGGAATGATTTTGGATGAATTAAAATGTCAAATTGATGAATTATATGATGATCAAAAAGAAATTATTCCTGAATTTTCTAGTAGTACTAATTTTATCAGTGCTTATAATAATAGTAGCATCAATGAAGATAGTAATAGTTCACCATCTCAAATTTTTAGACAAAATTCAAGAATCAGAAGCATGGACGAAAGTTTGAATGGTGACGATACTATCGATGATATTTTAGAAAAAAATAATATCAAGAAAAGGAAAATTGATCATCAAAAATCATTGAGTCACTGGCTTTCTAATTCTCAAAGTGTTAAAAATGAAAATAATTCTCAAGATGAGACGAGTGTTCTAGAACAAGATGAAGAAATATATGATGATGGTGCTGAGGAGAACGAACCAAAAGAGGAAGAGAAAAATGAAAAGGAAGAACAAGAACAAGAAGGACTAGAAGAAGAGGAAGAGGAAGAGGAAGAGGAAGAGGGAGAGGAGAAGCAAGAGGATGAAGAGCAATTTGATAATAGTATGGAAGATACCCTAAATGAAGATAATAGATTAGAAAAGACAGTGAAAACAGAAAAGGGCGATCAATTTGAAGAAGAGGAAATTGACGAGAAAATTACGGATGAAATTGAAGGGAAAGTAGACGAATTAAATGAAGAATCAGATTCGTCATCACAATTGAAATCAGATCAGGAAGATGATGATTATAAAGAACACAATGAAATGACAATGAATGAAAAAGAAAACAGTGAAGTAACAATAAATGGTCAAGAACCTCACATTAAC
The DNA here is from genome assembly GCA_031124825.1 of Saccharomycopsis vini. NCBI lineage: Eukaryota > Fungi > Ascomycota > Saccharomycetes > Ascoideales > Saccharomycopsidaceae > Saccharomycopsis > Saccharomycopsis vini. The sequence goes on from JASTUB010000472.1 coordinate 7,309, forward strand.
GATGAATCTTCAATCAACAATAAATCAACAGTTGATGTTCTGTCATCAGTATCAGTTCATCCAAAAAATTGTGATTGTTGTCATAAACCTACAATTCAGCAATCCATAAAAAAAACCAATCTTGTCAATAATAAATTGACGGAAAAGTTTTTATCGAAAAAAGTTGATGCATCTTTGAATTATGAAATAACGGTGAATAATCATACTATTCAAGAGATGGAACAAGTGACCAAAACTTCTATTTCTAACAAGAAGAATCATTCAGATTATAAGGACCTTAAAGATGAGATTGAATTGGACGATATCAACAAAGAAGAAGAAGCAGAATCGAAACTTTCATTAACCATCAACAAGAGTGACTTTTTGAATATGAAAATCATTGGTCAATTTAATTTGGGGTTTATTTTAGTATTGAAAAATATGGATAAAGAGATGTTCATAGTTGATCAACATGCATCTGATGAAAAATTCAATTTTGAAAAATATTCAAAGGAAACAATATTTGCAAATCAACCATTGGTTGTTCCTCAAGAACTTCAACTTGATTCTATAGATAAAATTATAGTTATTGATAACTTAGAAATTTTCTTGAAAAATGGGTTCAATCTTGAAATTAAAGAAGAAAAAAATAATGAGGAAACAATGACTAGTACAAGGATTTTTTTAAAAAGTTTCCCAATGTCCAAAAATGTGATTTTTGATTTAAGTGATTTTTATGAATTGGTGACATTAATTAAAGAAAATCAAGATTTGACCAAAAAATTGTCATCATTAAAAATTTCAAAAATTAGATCAATGTTTGCAATGAGAGCTTGTAGAAGTAGTATTATGATTGGGAAACCGTTGACTTTTAAAACAATGACTAGGGTGGTTAGAAACCTTAATGGATTAGATAAACCTTGGAATTGTCCTCATGGAAGACCAACCATGAGACATTTGACAAAAATTGATAAATTACAAAGTTTTCAAGATGATTATTCTGTGATGTGATATATACCAATGTTTTCAATTCACTTTATCATAGAGCCATTTAATGACATTTTGTTTAACACCTTTTTTTTTTTTTTTTTTTTTTTTGACATATTTTATAATTTTAAAGGCTAACCATTAATTCCTAACATATAAATGTCTCAATTTTACATTTTAGTTTGAATTGTACAAGAAAAAAATATTCATGTATTTTTCTTTTTCTTTTTTTTTTTTTTTTTTTCTCTCTTAGTTTTCGTCATTCATAAAATATATATCTAAGATAATGATGTAACTTAATTTTGATGAGGTATCAAGTTAACAAAGACTAAAGGTATCACCAGCAACACAGTTAAAAAGACAAAGAAGAATGCATATAAAAACCAAAGTAACACAACAATGAAGAAGGAATAAAGCAGATGAAGAAAAAAGAAATACAAGACAAATAATTAACACAATCATTATAAGCGAAGAAAAATGGAAGACAAAAAAGAAAATATTTCACAAAAAAAAAAGTTCATCAGATAATTAATAATTAAAAAAAGTTGTATAGAAAGAAAAAAAAAAAAAAAAAAAAAAAGGAAGGAAGAAAGAAAAAAAAATGAAAATTGACATATCATTGGATTCTAGGAAAATAAATAAAAGAATCATTCAATTCACCAGCTTGGTTTATTATTTCCATTTATCATTTTTTTTCGTTGCTGTATTGGACTTCCATCAATAATGTTATTTTCTTCCTCTTTATTTTCATTGTTATTCGGAGGTTTCACATATTTTGGAGTTTGACCAGTTGGAGTTCCAAATTGTACAAAATTCCAAATTGCCGGTGATGCTTGAGGATTATTATTTTCTGGAGATTTAATTAATAATTTTCCTTCTCTTGCATCCCCATTTCCTTGATCAAGTTTAGAATTAAGCTTATTATTATTCAAATTCTTAGAGGAACCTCTTTCTGGCGTGTAAGCTTCAAGTGCACTCACAGTATAACCTTTGGTAGGACTTGAGAAACTCATATAATCAAAATTTGAATTCTGAACCAAACCATTGATATTAGAATTGCTAACATTACTGACATTTTTTTCATAATTATTTTCTTTATTAGAACTGGTTGATGTCGATGTTATTGTAATCTTGGGTGATGGGGTTTGAATTTTAGAATCATTAGAATCATCATTTTCAGTCGAGACATTCAATGGCTTGCCACCCAAAACACTATTAGTATTATCGGATGATCCAAACGAAGAAGCTGATTTCGGTATTTGCTTAGTAACGGATGAGACAGAAACTGAAGATGATGGTGGAGATGTTGTGGATTGTTGTGGATGCTGCTGTTGTTCTTGCCCTTGTAAGACCGAAGAGTCTTCAATTTTTGGCTGGGTAGGGGTTTCTATATGTGATGTTGATGTCCCTGATTCCAATGTTTTTGCTGGAGAAGTTGTTGTGGTTGATGTTGTTGCAGTTATTGGGACTGTTGTTGCTGTTGTGACCGGATGCTGACTGTGAACAAAGTCACCCTGTGTATTTGTTCCAATAAATGAAAGTTCTTGACTATTTTTGAATTTTGTTAAATGTCTCTGTGGTGACAGTAGTGCAACCATTCCATTATGAACTGTTGAAAGAGGATGAGGTTGTTGATGGAATGGAGCATGAGAAACTAAAGGTTCTTGTTTAAACAGTTGATCTTGTAAAGATGATTGATCTTGTTGGAGCATATGTTTCAGTTCCTCGGGTATTGAAGTATTTGTTAAGGTACTAGATTCAGATGTGCCATTTGGTAACTTATGATGAGTAGCCAAATGTAATTGTAATTGACGAGAAACACTACTGCCTCTCTTGATTTTTGACATGTTACCGGTTGCAATACTTTTTAAAAACTCGTTTTTATATGATTCTGCGATTCGCCATTTCATCCCTTTACCAGGTTCATTAGGTCTTCTTGGAACTTTTTCAAAAGCTTTATTTAAGGAAAGATTATGACGGATTGAGTTTTGCCAGCCAGTTTTCGAGTACCGATAAAATGCATAATGAGAAGCAATCCAATCATAAATTTCAGATAATGATAATACTCCATCTGGATTCGATAAAATAGCTTGAGTGATCATAGTAGCATAAGAATAAGGGGGTTTTATATCTCTTGATTCTTCTCTTGATAAATCGGTATCCATGTTGGCAAAATTTTGTTGAGAAGTTTTCATTGTAGATACCACATTGATTGAATTGCCATTATTTTGATTGTTATTAAGATTAGTTTCATTAGCTTGGTTACTATTATTACTATTACTATTACTATTACTATTATTATTATTATTATTATTATTATTATTATTATTATTATTATTATTATTATTATTACCATTATTATTATTGCTGAAAAATGCTTCGGGGGACATTTCATTAGCGTTCCCATTATACATTGCATAACCTCTGAAATTATTATTTTGTTGTGCTTGTTGTTGTATCTGTTGATGCTGCTGTTGCTGTTGTTGTTGTTGTTGTTGTTGAGTTTGTTGTTGATGTTGTTGTTGAGCTTGTTGATGTTGTTGAGCTTGATATGTATTGCTGAAGGTTAGACGTTGATTGTCCATGCCATTATAATAAGATTGATTGAAATTTGGTTTCTTTCTCAAATAATCATCCAATCCCGGAAGTCTTGGAGCCACGGAATTTAAGACATTTACAGAGATTTTTGGCAATGTTTCTGGTAAAATAAACATCATTTGAGTACCACCAATATCCATTACTGTGCCACATTTCAAAACTGCTGGTGGGGCTCCTTCACCGCATGGGATTCTAACGGTATCAATTTTAGCGCCATTTCTACCGTCAACTTTCAATTCCCAAAGTCTAGTTCTCAAGTTATAATTTATCGATGCGTGTCTTCTAGATACCACTTTAGCAGGACCAAGATCAATATCAATTTTTGTTTCTCCTGGTTTCAAAACATCAGTGTTACGACCAATTGTTGTTTCTAAAGATTTGACAAAATAAGTCCAATCTTTTCCGGCCAATTTGGCATACGCTTGAACCTCACCAGAAGGATTTTTATCATTTGAATACATCTGAGATACTATTGTTGGTTGTTCAGGTGAGACAAGAGCAGAAGTGACAATATTAGCAAGTTCCATGGGATCCTCATACATATGTGAAGGCTAATTGATAAAAGCAAGAAGAGGTATTGTTAGTAAATTATCATATAAAAAACAGTAGCTGAGAAAAACATCCGCAAAAAATTTCAATTGAGTTTAAAGATGATCAGAATTATTAATTATATTCTTTTATTTCCGTCCGAATTATTATTTTATTGTGATTTTATTTTAATCATATTTTATTAGCACAATAGATGAAAGCGCAATTCAAAAAGCACGGAGAAAATTGGTGGGTAATAATATCAACAAACTCCAACCGTCGGGCCTTTATATTTTTTTAATCATTTTTAATTCCTTTTTCAATTTTTATTTTTAATCATTTAAAATCATCTTTCGAAAAATAATATATTCATATTATCATATATTATTTTATTATTTTTTTTTTTTTTTTTTGTATTGGAAATAAATTCGTTAAAAAACCTAAACAAAAAATATAAATAAATCAAAGTAAATAAAAACAAAAAAAACAAAAAAAAAAATAGACACAAAAGGTAAATAATAAAAGGTAAACAAAAACAAATTATTCAAAGAAACAATAACAGTAGAGTTTATACTTACTGAAATAGCCTGATCAGCCATTCGTTTTCTTGAAGCAGTGGACATAATTGCTTTATTTTGTTATTTTAATTTTGTTTTTTGCTTTATTTTTTTTATTTTTTTTAATATGGTTCAATTTATGGATTGTATCGGAGAGGAGAACGACTTTCAGATAATTAAAAGAAAAATAAAAAAAAAAAAAAAAAAAAAAAAAAAAAAAAAAAAAAAAAAACAATCCTTTTTTTTCAATTTTTTTTTTTTTTTTTTTTTTTTTTTTTTTTTTTTTTTTTTTTTTTTCAAAAAAAAATTTTTTTTTTTTTTT
>JASTUB010000473.1:0-12259 GCA_031124825.1 Saccharomycopsis vini
AACCTTGAATTAGATGTGGTTGCGAGAATCTTTTATAAGGTGGAAGTCGGATTCGGATTTATGACGGTTGAAACTAGTAGGGAGCCAATAGGTATAAAAATAGCAGAATTCATAAAATATATGTTAGAATTCAAAAATAGTCAGCCAAATATTGAAGATAGAAAACGAATTGCCATTGCTTTTGAATCAAATTTAGTTGAAGAAAAATTGGAACGAGAACCAGAAACGAAACAGTTTCAGGTAAAAATTGACCGTGCGTTAATGCTTTTTTATTTTAAGAAATTATTCAGCACTACTGAAGAAATAAAAAGAAAGAAACTTCTTGATATTGAAGATATTGATGAACTTACCATTCCAAAGTATGAATATTATGATAATATAATCAAAGCAGTACTCGAAAAGCTAACTTTAGAAGATGAAAAATTAAATCCAGAATTTGAGTTGAGAAGATACCAAAGATTAAAAGCTCGAGAAGTCTTTTGTGGCGGTAAACCTAAAACTAGATGGTCTACTGTGTTTGCATACGGAAAAGAAAATGAAGTTCTTAAAGGTTTTGATTTTGATCGTTGTTCTAATAAACTTGAAGGTGAAAAAAATTTACAAGCTCATGAACATTCTTTGTACAACTCATTAACAATGTTCTTGAATGAAATTTTGCTGTATAGCAAATTGAAAAAAAATGCGGAAATAAAAAAACTAATCCCATCAATTTCAAGAATAGGTTACTACTATAATAGTGTGGCTACTATTAAAAAGAATCGTTCAAAGAAAGGAGATGATCTACAAATTATTAAAGAAGGGTCCTTCGTGGAAAGTTTAGAAGGGCCTTTCTTGCTTATGCAAAATATGAAGAAAACACACATATTATTCGAAGATTTCCAAATTGATAAATCCACCAATACTGAGTTATTTGTGAGAAATTTATTAGTTGCTATGAGTCGTATTCATTGCATGGGTGTCGGTCATGGCGACATACGCACATCAAATTTGTTTATAAGCGAAAAGGACTTACTGTTTGTCTTCATAGATTTTGGTTTCTCCAGCTCAAGAAAAAAAGAAAAAAGTGAATCAAACAAGAAGGGGGCAAAGTTAGATTTAGAGATGAAAAAAATATTTGTACAAGATTACAATAAGATTTTCGACATATTGAGAGAAAAATTTGCAAGTCGTTTAAAGTCTTTGTTTGCGGTTATGGAGAGAATTCTCAAAAACAAAAATGAATTCAAAACTATTATTAATTTTAATGACGAAAAGGAACTTTTTGAATTATTCACTGAAAAAGCTTCTGATGAAGAGCATAGATTCGTAAATGAGAAATTGGAAACTGAATTTTGGAAAAATCTCGTCTGATATATTTTTATATATAGCTATTTGAAACCTTTTGCTTTGTTATATACTTTTGAAAAAAAAAAAAGCAAGATCAACACAAACGAAAATGATTTTTTTTATTTGAAGTTTCAGCCACTATAAATCACATGTAGAAAAAAGTGGCAAAATGTTTTATGTTTAATCTGTTTAGCATCTTATCTTCTAAACCTTCGAGTGGTAAATCTTTGCCTTGGTTGTCGTAGGCTCGAACCAGCCTTTACAGTCAACCACAAAGCGGTACTGCTTAAGGACCCCCATGATTATAGTAATAAATTTGATTGTGTTTTATAACATCAACAAGATTAATGGAGATCAAAGTTAAGTGAAAATGAAAGTTCAAAACCTATTAAAAATGTGTAACGTCAACTAATATTTGAAATTCGTTCTCGATATATCTATGCTTTTTTTTTTTTAATGAAGATAATCATTGTGTTTTTTTATTTAGCACTTTTTTTTTTTTTTTTTTTTTTTTTAAGATGCCATCGAAGTTTCTCTTCCTGTTGTATACTGCAAAAGTCTTTTAAAAACTTGTGGTTTTGAAAGATTAACCATTGACCAATTTTACATGACTGATTGATTGAATGTTGAAAGAGAGTTTTATTAAGTATGCAGGATTTTTATCATTATGAATATTTAATATTGGAACTAGAATAAAAATAATTGATATTTTTGTTCTTTAGTTACGTCAATCCAACTGATTTCTTCATCTGCATGGACAAAAGTTTTCCTTAGTCTCCAAATTTCGTATACTACTTGCTTTGCTTGCCAATAATTCATGAAATTATCATGACAAAATGTTTGGTCATAAAATTCTATAATTTGTTTTTTCAATTTATATTGTAATGTGATATCGTTAGTTTCTACTCCAGCAACAAACATAGCAAAGAAATTTGGACGAAATGATGAACTGAAATTATCTTTGACTGTGCTTTGTTTTAAAACAAATTTTAGACAATACAAATGTTCATAAACTTTCAACCAATGAAGCTTGAGAAAATTTGAAGGAAAATCTTTGAAAATGGTGAAATAATAAATCACTAAAGAATGATAAAATGCCCTTATATTATGATATAAAATTTCATGATCAATGGATAAAAATTTCTTTTTTTTGGAATTGTTATTTTCTTGTTTATACAATTTCCAAGGCAATTTCCAATGTAATAATTTATCTTCAATATCAGCAGCAATTTTTGGAAAATTCCGTAATTGTTGGTTATTATTTGCAGTTGACCAAAATTGATGTTTAATTAAAGTTGTAATTTGTTGAAGTAAATGTAATAAAGAAGCTGGTACCCCAATAGATAATTCAATCATTAATCTCGGATTAGAAGATTGACCTAATGATAAATCAATAGAATCTTCCAGAAATTCTATTGATTCTTGCTGTTTTTTCTTTTCAAGTTTTTCATCTATGTTCGTTGTTTCTTTTGAATTCCCTCCATAATTGAAGATTACTTCAAAAGTGGGAGGAAGGGGATCTTCATCATCATTGAATTCATAATCGTCATTTATGTCATAATTTTCATCCATGCTACGATAAATATTATTGTATTCATCATTAATATTTTTTTGCAAATTAACTGGAATATTGTTACTTTTCAGAAGTAAATGGTTTGTCAGATCTGTAGTGGGTAACATTTTAATCGACACAGAACTATGTTCATTGTTAGTATCAATTGTTGATTGATGATTTTCAATAAGGTTTTCCAGAACTTCAAAATTTGATAATTCATGAATTTGAGTGCATTCAAAAAGAATTTCCATTATTTTGAAAATTTCAATCAAATATTCAAAATCGTTTTTCAAAGGTTTCTTGAAAAATTCATCAAAAAGTTCACCATTTGATGAATTTTGTTTGATTGAGTCAGTGACATCATTATTATCATGCTTCAAAAGGTTGATAATCAGGTTCGCCATATCAAATGATTTTTGGATTTCGAGGCCCATTATATTATCAAAATGAATTTTTATAATATAAAGCAATAGGCATAGCCTGCAAAATTCATTTTCTTCCAAAGAACAAGGCCGCAGAAGAGGAAATATCTTGTTGATGACTTGATTGATTCTTTTATTCACCAAACATGATAAATTTGTTGCAATTTCAAAATAATCAAATCGATGATATCGATAATAAATAATGAAACTAGTCACTGCAAAAATCATAAAAATTATCAAAAGCTCAATAAACTTTATTGCTTCTTTAATGGTGAAATCTTGAGGAATATTGATAATTTTGGCGGTTTCGACAAATGAATAGTTTCGTAAGATGGGCCCAATGAATTTTTTATAAAGGAAATCTTGCCAATAATTATATCCATTATTATCATAATTGCAAAGCTTTGGCAATACGTTATTCACAAAATAATCAATCAAACTGCTTGTTGTTAATTTATTCAAAGTTTTGTTGGTGTTTAACATTTCACAATTGATCAATTTATTAATCATCATGTATTCATCATCATTATTCAAAATGAATTTTGATTTTTGCTGCTTCATTGTTGAAAAATTGATATTTTCTGTATTGCTAAATATATCAATAGCTTTATTACATTCGAAGCAATATGAAACAAGAAATGGTTTTATCAATGATGAATCTAACCAATCAATAATTTTAATTGGAATTTTTTCATTGATAAGCATAGAGTTTGCGAGATTGAAATCGGTGTGTTTATTATAAGTTTGTAATAACTTAGAATTTTCTTCGTCGGCGGATGTAGTCATTACATTGGTATCGCTTTTGATTTTATTACTGTAACTCATTTTTGAGTCAAAAAGACAAAAAGGGCCTTTTTTTTGTGGATAAATATGGTTATCATTATCACTAATGGTAAAATTTAAATCATCATCAATATCTTCATAATAAAGGTAAGGATTTTGCCAACGGACTAGTTCAACTTTGGATCTTTTGGTTTGAGGTTCATTTTCATCGTCATTTTTGCCAATTTTTATTAACTGGGCTTTGTAGTATTGATTTGGTTTTAGGTAATGTTCATGATTAAGAATATGAGTCGAAGCCCAATTAAGTCTGATACCATAACCACATTGTAAATTAAGACGAGTACAATTCCGACAAATTGGTTTACTCAAGTCACATTTGACTTTCCTTGATCTACAAGTCCAACAGCCATCAAAGGTTCTTTTCTCTTTTTTCTTCAAGACCATCAAGATTCATGTTCAAATTGACACAACAAGGTGAAAAGCTTATCAATCATCATTTAGAGATTACTCAATCGAAATCAATTTTTTTTTTTTTTTTTTCTTTCTTTTTTTTTTCGCGGAAGAAAAACTCAGGTGAACAAAGCTACTTTAGCATACATCATATTGCATAACAGATCTATAGATCAATAAACACCAACTATAGTTGGTGTTTATTTGAGTAATTTACACATTGGAATTATTGAATAATTGTATCTCAGCAGGTAGAATAGTAACTACTCTAGAATTAAGGAGATTTTTCATTAAGTATTTTTATGCCTTGAGTCGAATGCACGTGTTATATTGATGTTTATTGAACCTTTAGACCAGTAGTCATTTCTTACTAACTACGGTATAAAGGAAATGGTTTCAAAAATAGTTTTGAATAATCAAAATTGGAAGGCTTTTTACAAGAGTGTCCTAGTAATCCATATAATATAAATAATTCCAGTAGATATGACCCATGTAAGATTGACCCACAAATCATGGGCTATAAAGCATTTTACTCTAACCATAATCCTTATAATAGAACGAACATATTGAGGATATTTAATTATTATTCTCGCACATCTCATGTCCTCTTAAATATTATTACCATTTTTTTTTTTCAAAAGCACTTACTTTTTAAAGACTTTCGCTAAATGCAAGCTTAATACTTTTTTTTTTTTTTTTTTTTTCCACAAAAGTATTGAGCAAATGGTCAAGTTTTAGTCAATACTGATACTTGTAGATAACCTATCTTTCTATTTGTTTCTTCTTTCATTTTTATGATAATGCATATTGGAGTTTTGTAAAAAAAAAACAAAAAAACTGCGTATTAAAAAGTTATTAGAAGCCCAATAAATGTAAAAAAGGGTATTTTTTATTAGCGCCGATTCATGAAACTTTTGTTGAAAAACAAAAAAAAAATAAAAAAAAAATAAAAAAAAAATAAAAAAAAAAAAGTATTGAATTGTTGATATAATAAATGAAGTAAACCTTTTTTTTTTTTTTTTATTCCGCATATATTGAAATTTAGTTAGTTCTATTTTATTCTAACTATTCAGTGAACATATCATAATTAACCAAAGATGTCAGCAAAATCACCTATGAGATTTATACATGCATGCTTGTTTTTATTAGCAAGTTATTTGATTGTTTATTATAGTCGGTATCTTATCTATTCAAAAACAAGCCCTGAAATTATCGCAAGTTTTACAAGTTTCGAATGGAACTCTGTTAGACCTCAAGGAGAAACAACAGAAGAAAAAAATATTGCTTTAATCGAGTCAGGTCTTAGTACATGGGGAACAGTCACTTTGAGTAGTTGTGCTCTTTCTACATTTTATCCAGATAGTGGTGCAGTTGCAAACACCCTTTGTGGAGTAGGATTGGCGGTTCATATTATAGGCGGTGCTCTTTCTAATTTTTATTAATGAATGAGAATATTATGATATTAAAAAAATTTCTCGCTTATGAAGATACTTGTTTGAAAGTTTGTCAATAATGGAACACTTATTGATTCAGAAATTTATATTTCAAAAGTGAAGATAAGATTAGCTATTGGTAATTCTAATGGAGGGTGATATGAAATACCATTTGCTGACACATTATACTAGTAATATATGCAATAGAGTTCAGGGAATTTTTTTTTTTTTTTTTTTTTTTTGAATAATTGGTAAAAATGGATGAAAATTTGAGAATAACATTGAATATGTTTTGAAGAAATAAATTATCTGTAATATCAATTTTCAATCAAGTTGAATCTGCTTTTATTTTTAATGGTAATCAAGAAATGTAAAGCGTCGTCATCTGTATCTACTTTTAAGCACTACTGGTGTAAACAAGAAAAGAATTATTATATCAGCAAATGCAAGAAAAAAGAATAGAAAATATTGAAAAGGAGTGAAAGAATAAGAAACAAAGTGTAAGAGCATCTAAGAAAGCAAATAAAATGAATTAAATATAATTAAGCGAAGAAATGACAAGAGATGATAGGTAACAGTAATTGTTAGATCTATCCAGACAAACATCGAATCAATTTATAGATGGAAAGAAATAAAGTGGAAATAAAGTGACAAAAAAAAAAAACAAAAAAAATATGGTTAATAATAATTATAATTCAGAATCATAAAAGGTAAACTAAAGGAGTCAATCCAGCCAAAGCACCAATAAGGAGTTTTGGAGCAGCCCCAGTGGCAGCAGTAGTACTAGCAGCAGAACTATTTTGACTTGAAGATGCTGAAATACTAGATGCTGATTCCGAACCTTGAGTTGTTGTTGTTGTCAAAGTAGTGGAATTGTCAGAACCTTCTACAGTGGAAGAAATTGTTTCAGTAAGGGTTGTGGCATTGACATAAACAGTTGACGTGTAGACAGTTGTATAAGAAACCAGTGTAACGTGTGATGTGACGGTGGCTACATCCGCAGCTGCAATAGTAGAGGCTAATGCTGAGAAAAGGCAAAGTTTTGAAAATTGCATTGTTTTAATTATTAAGGATGAAATTGAGATTGAGGGTATAATTAAGTGAATTAACCTTATGAACAATAAATATTAGATTATAAATTTGAAACCAATGATATAAAATCCTGTTTTAATTTTTAGTTTTAAAATGGGGTCCAATTTTGAAATGATATACGAAAATAGAAAAAAGAAAATATAAAAAAAAAAAAAAAAAAAAAAATTATAATAAGGAAGAGAAAGAGAAGAATAAATAATAATAATAATAAAAGAAGCCCCGATATGATATAGCCACCGCCTCTTTAAAATTTTGCCCCTGCCCTCCCTTGTTCAAGGTATAATAAAGTAATTTTACGTATATATCATATGATATTTCTGTGCCAATGTTTAGGAACCAATTTAAAAAGGTTTAAATTGAAAAGACGGAGTTGAGAAAAAATAAATAAATAAAAAAAAAAAAAAAAAAAAAAAATTAATTTTGAGGTTTCATTATTACGTTTATTTTTTATCATTTATTATTGTGTTTTTATTATTTGAAAAAAAAAAAAAAAAAAAAAAAAGTTATGGATTTTGGTTATCAATAATCCGAATATTTGTTAACCAACTTTTAGATAAAAAGATAAAAGCGGAATTTGTTTCTTTTAGCCCGCAAAGTTTTTTTTAATCGAAGATGCAACAGTGGGAATGGAATCCGAGGCTGGTATTCGAGGGTCATTATTAGGAAGGGTTGTTAACCGATCGGGTGTCTCGAGAAATTTCCCACAATTGTGAAAGAAAGCGAAAGAGCCAACAGTTTGGAGTAAAAAGCAAGCAAATGATTAAAAAAAAAAAGATCCAAAAAAACAAAAAAAAAAAAAAAGAAAACAGTTGCAGCAGCGGGGATTGTTGATTTTTTAGTTATCGTTCTGACTAATATTAAATGCTCAATCAATTTTATAATTGCACAAAACGATTACCATATTCCAATTTTCATCGATATTTTCATAGTAATAGTTCCAAAATGGTTGAATGGTTAGTTGTTGTTTATGATAAACCAGGTACTGATAGAACTGTCTTTAGACAGCAACATCTTGCTGCTATTCCTCCAACAATTGAAAATGGCAAAGTCACCAACGTTGGGGCAATTTATAAAAATCTTAATGAACAAGGGGTTCCAACTGGATTTGCCGGTAGTACTTTCAACATTCATGCTGATAGTAGAGAAGAAATCATTGAATTTTTGAAAAATGATGTTTATTACAAAGAAGGTATTTGGGACTTGAGTAATGTTTTGATCTATCCTTATGGTTGTGCCGCTAGAGTTGCTAAAAAATAGGCTCAATTAGGTTGATATTTAGAACTAAATAGCTCTTTTAATGATAGTTATATATATATGTGTGTGATCAATGAATTATTTGCGTGTTGCTTTCTGTATTTCAAGTGATGATTCATTTATTCAATTTCTATATATGTTGAATGGACCCAGAAAGCTGGTGCACAAAGATCGCAAGAAAAAACTAGAAAAAAAAAAAATAAAAAAAAAATAAAAACAACCAACTTCATATATAAGAACTGAATTACGCTCATTAAATAATGTTGATAGTAGGTCTTACTGGATCAATTGCCAGTGGTAAGTCCACTGTTTCTAAAAGACTTCAAGAACATCATCATTTAGCAATTGTTGATGCGGATCTTATTGCCAAACAAATTGTGGAAAAAGGGCAGCCAGCTTATAAAGAAATCATTGAATATTTTGGCCCAATGACCGATGATTTAGTATTAGAAAATGGGGAATTAAATAGAATTGAACTTAGTAAACTTGTATTTGGAGAAGAAAATAAAAAAAATTTACAAAAATTGAATTCGATAACTCATCCAAAAGTTGGTTGGAAAATTATTGAGCAAGTTTTGACCAAATATTTGACAGGTTATCAAATGGTAATTTTAGATGTTCCATTACTTTTTGAAGCTCAATTCCATTATTATTGTGGCGTCATCGTCAACGTGCGGTGCTCAAAACCAACCCAATTAACAAGATTATTGGCTCGTAATCCAGAATTAACAAAAGAACAAGCAAATAAAAGAATTGATAGTCAAATGTCAGAAATTCAAAAATCAAAACTTAGTGATTGGGTAATTGATAATGATGGAAATTTGCAAGAATTATCTCACAAGGTAGACACCGTTATTGCAGAAATAACCCCCGGAAAACCTCGCACTTGGTGTCAATGGTTGACCCCTCTTGGGGCGATAATGGCCGCTTTTCAGTACTACCGCAACTGTCATCGGTTTTCGGTAGCGAACCACCATTAGTTCCCGATATACCCCCAACACCTTTTACTCCTTTTGGGGAAGGGGGGTGGTGGTTTATCATTCACATTTTTTGGGCCTTTTTTTTTTCCCCTTTTTATATATAAATACGTATTTGAATTTGTATTTTCTTTTTTTAATTCTTTTTTTTTCGATTTTTTAAAGGAAAAAAAGGTTAAGATTAAGTTCAATTTTATACTACTCAACTATATATTGATTTGATACACAATAATAATTATCACAATGTCTTCTGAAGAAATCGTTATTCTTGTCAACCCAGGTAGTTACAATCATTACAACATTTGGGAATCTTTTACTCAAACCCATCCAAACACCCGTATTATATATGATACTGCAAATTCTTTGGAAGAATTCAAACAAAACATTGCTGATAATAAAGACGGTATCACCGATGTCACTATTCTTGCCGGTCTTAAAGGTTTTTACAAATTGACTGCTGATATCTTGGACAAATTACCAAAATTAAAAGCCATTTGTTTGACTTCTGCAGGTTATAATCAAGTTGTTGTTGAAGAAGCTAATAAACGTGGAATCCAAGCATCTAGAACTTTTGATTTGGACACTTCAACCGCCGATACTAATTTGTTCTTGTTGTTAGGAGCAATGAGATTTTTCAACCACGCCATGCACAATATCGAAAACAGACAGTTTAAAGATCCAGAACAAATTGGTTTGGCTCCAGATGGATTAACTTTGGGAATTGTTGGTTTGGGCGCTATTGGTAAACAAGTTGCTGCTAGATGTAAACCATTAGGATTTGAAAAAATCATTTATTATAACCGTTCAAAAGCTTCAAAAGAAGTTGAACAAGAATTGGGAGTCGAATATGTCAGTTCAATTGAAGAATTATGTTCAAAATCAGATGTTATCGATTTGAATTGTGCTTTAACCCCTGAAACATTCCACTTGATCAATGAAGATCGTATCAAATTGATGAAAAAAGGAGTTGTTATTGTCAATACTGCTAGAGGTGATGTTGTTGATGAAACTGCATTGATCAAATACTTGAAAAACGGTCATATCTTGAGTGCTGGTTTAGATGTTTTCCATAATGAACCACATATCAACTATGAAGTTGTTGATTTACCAAATGTCTTTGCTTTACCTCATGTTGGTAGTTTCTCATTGGCAACTAGAGTCAATGCTGAAAAAACTTCTGTGAAAAACATTGAAAAATTCTTGAAAGAAGGTAAATTGGAAACTTATATCAATGAACAAAGGGGTTTATTTTAGATTTGATTTTTCTTAACCTTAGATATATTTTAAACAAAATAAGTCATCTATAAGTTGATTTATTTCAATTATATATTTATATATTATTTGCAACATTTTTCTTTTTTTAACGTTTGTCTAATGTCTTGTTTATGTTCTCCATTTCTCCACTTTTTTTTTTTTTTTTTTTTTTTTTCTTTTTTACCTTTAAAATACATCAACCCCTATAAATCATTTAGTTTTAATGTAATAGAAAATATAAATATATAGAGTTGAACATCTAATGATTATTCATCATTCTTGAAATCAAATTTTCAAATGTATTATCAGTGTTCCGCTTCGAGGGCGCCACCCACATTAAGTATCAATTTTAACATCAAGCCAAGAAAATCACGATCCAAAGAAGGAAAAAAAAAAATTTTTTTTTTTTTCTTTTTATTTTTTTTATTTTTTTTTTTCACGTCATGATCTTCAACGATTGACAGTGTACTTTTAAATAACATCTTTTTATAACAATATCAACTTATAATAATAATAAAACATAATGGCTGAAGAATTTTCACATCCTTGTATTCAAGATGGATGGTTTAGAGAAGTTTCTGATAAATTTTTTCCTGGACAAGCATTTCAATTAAAAGTTTCAAAAATTCTTTTGCATAAAAAATCAGAATTTCAAGATATTTTAGTCTTTGAATCTACAAATTATGGGAATGTTTTAGTTTTAGATGGGATTATTCAATGTACTGATCGTGATGAATTTTCATATCAAGAATTAATTGCCCATGTTCCAATGTTTTCCCATCCAAATCCTAAAAGAGTTTTGATTATTGGTGGAGGTGATGGTGGAGTATTAAGAGAAGTTTTGAAACATGATGACATAATTGATGAGGTTGTTTTAGTCGAAATCGACGAATTTGTTATCAATTTGAGTAAAAAATATTTCAAAAAAATGTCTAGTGGGTTTGATCATCCAAAGGCTAAAATTGTCTTGAGTGATGGGTTTAAATATTTGAAAGAAAATAAAAAACAATTTGATGTTATTATAACTGATTCTTCAGATCCTGAAGGTCCTGCGGAAAATTTCTTTCAAATTGATTATTTCAAATTATTGAATGATTCATTAGTGGATAACAATGGTATTATAATATCTCAAAGTAGTGAAAATATTTGGCTTAATTTGTCAAGTTTGAAAAATATTTATCAAACTTTTGCAAAAGTCTTTCCAGTGGCAAAATATTGTTATACTTGTACTCCTTCTTATACTTCTGGTCAATTAGGTTTAATAGCTTGTTCAAATAACAAAGATTTTGACGTTAGTAAACCAGTGAGAAAATGGGATTCTGAAAAACAAAAAAAATTGTTGAAGTATTATAATCCAAGTTTACATTCTGCAAGTTTCGTCTTACCTACAGAAGCTAGAAAAATTTTAAATACCGAACAATAATAATTATTGTACATTAATATAAACTTTTAGAGGATTTTGCTATAAGATTAGAGATACGAATTAATTTTTTTTCCATAAAACAAAAAATAACGAAAAGAAAACCAAAAAAAAACAATGTATTTTTTCTATATTGTACCCCCAGTAAGAAAAAAAAATAAAAAACAAAAAAAATTAAAGAACTCAATTATCAACAATGCAAAAAAAAAAAAAAAAAAAAAAAAAAAAATCTAAAAAACACACACAAACACACAAAAAAAAAAAAAAAAAAACATTATTACTAAAATCCCAAA
>JASTUB010000474.1:0-12246 GCA_031124825.1 Saccharomycopsis vini
CCCCGTAATAGCAAATTATATAACATATGTATAGATTTTAATATAAATCTAGTTTTACGTGTCGAAAAAAAAAAAAGCGAAAAAAAAAAAAAAAAAAAAGGCGAAACGCGACATAATCACAATTGCATGATTATTGTGTTGAAAGGAAAAAAAAAATGGATATCTTATTTTATCTTTTGAAGAGTTTTCTCATTAAAACTGATTATCTAACATATTTTAATATGATTCTAGTTTCACGTGTCGAAAAAAAATAATTTTTTCTCCCAAAATTGAAAACTATAAAATTTAAAGTGAGTCACAATTATCTATCATTATTTCTCATTCAAGTTCAAATTCAAAGATCTGATTGAATTCATTTTAATATTTCTTCTTCTGGAGAGCTAGATTCGTGAACGGAAAAAACAACTTAGTAAAGAAGGACCTCGAATACTTTATGTTTATTACTTTTTTATAAAAAGAAATTTCTCTTTTCGAAAGTGATTCGACAATTGGTATCTATGAAAATGAATGACACTATATAATTATTCAATTAAATATTTTCAAAAGTTATACTGTGGAAGACTTTTTTTTTTTTTGTTTTTATTTTTGTTTTGAAATCAATGAAATACACATATGCATACCTTCATAATACCGCAGCAAAAGTCGCAGAGATATGTAAGAATTCACAATTACATTGATTTAGATAAACTAAAATCCAGCCACGAATCACATAAAAAAACTGTTGTAGTGTACTTAATTTTCTCTGATGCTTATACATTCTAATTCTCTCTAAGGGTTTGAAGAAACTATTTGGTCAGGACATCATTTACTGAAAGCGTAATTTAAATGTTAATAATCTTTTTGTTGCGGTTGTTGTTTTTGGATGTTGATAAAACTCATAACTTCATTATTTTCATGAAAAGAAAAGTAATCCAAGATAATAAAAAAAAAACCTAAAAAACAGCCATTGGTGATTCACGAAAGTTACAGAATAAATTGAACAACATTTTGGCAAAAAAAAAGACAAAAAAAAATATTGAAATAAAGGTTCAATGATTTAGAATTTGTGAAAACTTTTATTTTTCAAATAATAAGCAATATTAAAATTTAAAAAATACTATACCAATTCTGTATAGTTGAAGTTTATCTCAAAATTTAAAATAAATCGATAGATAGATAGATATATAGATAGATATTGACGATAATCTTGCCTCAAAATAAATATACATTTACGGGGCACAATATATAATATTCTATAATAATAAAAAGAAGAAACACCTAATGAGGGTATCAATTTATGAAAAAATAAATTAAAAATAAAACCATAAAAATTGATACAACTTACAAATGAATTTTTTTTTTTAAAGAAAAGCCAAACTCCTTGTGCCTAATAAGACGGTAAGAAATTAAAATTAATAGGATTTAAATGAAATCAAGGGTAAAAACTAAAAGATTCAGACCAAGGAAAAAAAAAAAAAAAAAAAAAAAAAATGTAAATATAAATGAAACAACAGACAACTGTAATAAAAATAATTAGTGATCACAAAGTTGTTCAATAACCTTAATAGACTCGAAAATTTCCGCAAAAAAAATTTTTTCTTCTTTTTTTTTGAAACTGAAAAATAGATTTATATTAAGTTTCAGATATTTATTTATAAGGAGAAAGTCTCCAAAAGATTAAAAGTTCTTTTTCACTTTCGAAAAGATTCGTACATTTATGAACTAAACTATATACTAAATAGAGGGGAAAACCTAACAAGGACATCAATTTTTGCTAAATAACAAAAATCAATGGTAAAATTGATATTAACGAATATATCAATGAAACAAGACCGTCAAAGTACAATCAAATAAAATCAAGATAATAAATCACAATAAGGTAATATAAAATAGAAGTAAATAATGCTTGCTTTGTCTTTTTTTTTTTTTTTTTTTTTTTTTACAATCGCATATATTATAACTTAAAATTTAAATGCATTAAGCGCCTAAATTCTGGGATTTTTTTAGTGAGTATAAATCTCACACTGTTCTGCTAACCTACTCTTTTTCACCCTACTAATTAAGTTTTTTGTTTTGACTATTTAATTTTATTTTCTTCTTCAAGTCTGATTTAATTTTCCACACACAGATTTTTTCATTTACTTTTATCCTTTTTCTTTATTATTTTTTTTTTATTCATTTTTGATTTTCCCATTTCTCCTTTTTACAGCAGTTCGTCTTCTGAAGATTTTTATCCCGTCAGAGAGATTGGTTTATATTACTAATATATGACTAATTTTATGTAAAAAAAAAAATATTAATTTTTTATGAACTTAACATTTTCTATGTACTTGATCCCTATATTTTTTATCAACCCAGGTCCATCTATACATATATATTAGGGAAAAATCTTCAAAAGATCAATTAAAACTATATTGAAAAAAATATTTTTTAAAAGGGTGAAATACTCACCAAAAACCCCTTGGTTTAATTTATATTTTAATTATTATAATTCAATTGTAAGTGTTTAAATACCCCATCGCTTTTTTTTTCTTGGACACGTAAAACTAGATCGCGATAATGCTCGAATATTTACTTAATCTATTGATTACATGAAAATAAAACAATATATTAGGCAACGTGTCCGAGCGGTTAAGGAGAAAGATTAGAAATCTTTTGGGCTTTGCCCGCGCAGGTTCGAATCCTGCCGTTGTCGATTAATTTTTATTGCTCTGCTGCCTCTTATTATTCTTCGCAGCTCGTATTTTTTCAACATCAAGTTTTATTTTAACAGTAAAGGTTACATATCTATGAAGAGTAATTTTATTATGACTGTAAATGTAGAAAAGTATGATTTTTGAGTAGAATAACTAGTCCACTCAATTGAAACAAGTTACATATGTGGGCCTTAAAGTGAGGTTTACAAAGCTTACATACAGAAAATGTAACACTTAGTATATCAACTGAAAGGCACTAATAATTCTACAATCAAAAGTTTGATTTGTCCTTCTGAATTGTGCTCTTACATTACATACGTTCTGTGTGTTAGTTGATAATTGCAATTGTTGCTTGCGTATAGGGCTTTAAAAATACCACGTGAGACAATACAGGGCTAGTATAGCTTTTGAAATAAATCTTTGTGACCTGTGATCCAAAATACCATAGGCTCGCAACCATTTACCCCCTAACCTCCCTAACACCATCCATTCGCTGGTACTACGGTATCCAGTTGCCCTGTCTCTGTGAGAGTCTGAATTCTCCCTCTGATCCACCAGGGCTCCGGTCGCTTAGTGAGATTCTCTCTGTGGTTCGTTCTAGCTGCTGAGACTGATGGTTGAGAGAAAAAAAAAAAATTGAAATTTTGCAAGCCCAGCTAAATGGCTGGTAGGAATGCTTGATATACTAGGTCTTGATTGAAGTCATCATCAATAAAGTGAAGGAAAATGTCTAACAACAGAAGTGCTCTTAAAGACGTCGTCACCAGAGAATACACCATTAACTTGCACAAAAGAGTAAGTCATCATCGAATATAACAGCACTCAAAGCTATCTGGAGTATTGATATGAAAGAGAATATGAACCAAATATACAAATGAAATCAAAATTAAACAAAACGATTTAATACAAGTCAAGCAAATGAATAATAGAATAAACACAACTATCCTCTTGATAATGAATCAGAACTTTTCAATTTCGAAAATATTTTTTTTTTTTTATTTTCCATGTAAAAATCCACAAATTTCAACAAGAAAATTTTTTTTCATCCAAGCCATAATTTCGAAAACATCAAAGAAAAGGTAACAATTAGACTAAACAAGTCAAGTATTATCAATGAATATTATCAATTTGAAAGTTCAAATAAGCACGAAATCAACAAAAAACAATAATAATTAATCAACGATTTGACTACTTATTCGTGTGTGAAAATCAGGTTAATTTATATAGAGAATGATCATCATTTATTATTTGCGATTCACTCATTTTCATATCTAAATTTCAAATTATAATAAGAAATATTAATAGAGTATTGTTTTTACTAACAAATCATTTATAGTTGCATGGTGTTTCTTTCAAAAAGAGAGCTCCAAAAGCTGTCAAAGAAATCAAAAAATTTGCTTACTTGCACATGAAAACCACCGATGTTAGAATTGACTCCAAATTGAACCAAGAAATCTGGAAAAGAGGTGTCCAAGGTGTCCCATTCAGAATGAGATTGAGAATTTCTAGAAAAAGAAATGAAGAAGAAGATGCTAAAGACAAATTATACTCTTTTGTTGAAGCCGTTAACGTCCCAACCACCAAAGGTTTAGAAACCGTTGTTGTTGAAGAAGATGACGAATAAATGTTTTGAATCCAATAATTTTTTAACAAAAAAGAGTACTTGAAGAAAGAAAGAGAATCAAAATTATGAAGAAAATAAAAAATTAGAGAAAAATAGGATCAATTATTCTCAAATTTCTTGATCACATTTTTTTTTTTTCCTTTTTTTTTTTTTTTTTTTTTTTTTCTAAATTGTACTTGATGTAATTTTATAATATTTATGACATTTATTTATTTCTTTTCTACCAATATCATTAAAAATCTTAGCCTATTCCTTGTTTTTTTGGATTGTGTTTTTATTTGTAATTTCATTAATTTTATCAGTTTTTAGATTAAGAGAGGCCCCAGAGTTTTGTAACATGGCAGAGTACTTGTGGTCATACTGATTACAATACTATGGAACTGTCTTTGATTCAATTTTTGATGATTCGTTATTAGTTACTATTATTATAGTATTAACTATTTATATCAAAAAGGTGTTATCGGTATTATTTGATCTTTACAATTCCTTTTGTGATGAAATTTTCGACATAAAATTTTGTTTTTATTGTGCCAACAGAGAATTTTGATTTGTAGAATAATTCACATCAAACAAAAATGAAACTAAAAGAGGATTATCAAGAAATATCGAAGGTCAAAGATCTTGCAATTTAGTAATAACAACAGTGTAGTAATGTTTCGTTTTCCAAGCCTAAATTCGTCAAAAAATTTGCATTGACCAAACGCCCGACTTGGGAGTTATAAGCCAAATGTAAGAAAACGCTAGGTAATTAAAGTTATAAGCCAAATAGAAGAAGATGGTAAGTATTCGAATATATATATATAAAAATTCCTATGAAGATCTGGTTTGGGATCTTAAACTTTGAAGTTTCAGTTTAGCGTAAATTCGTTAAAGATTTAGAAGTTACTGGTTGAGAAAAATTGATCAAGGTTTTAATCAAGAAGAGTTGAGAAAGTGACAGTCTGGGTTATATAGGAAAAGAAAATTTAAAATAGAATCTAATAATAATTCAAATCAATTAATATAAAAAAAGAATTTCGGGTAGATTTGTTCACTGTAGCATATTACATTTATCAGTTGATAAGAGTATACGTGTAAATAACACCTAATAACTCGTCAACATGTTTGCAACATTTTTTGCAAAAAAAGTTCGAAATATGGTCACACATATATATATGGTAGATAAGTGATATATGAAAAGATATTCCTAATAACTTGAGTCAATATATTATCAGCCACACATTCTCTACAAGATTGAAAGAAAAAAAAAAAAAAAAAAAAAAGAAAAAAAAGTATCTTCTAATTTCAACCAAATCTGGTGAAGTTGGATTGAATCATTTTTTTTTTTTTTTTTTTGGAATTCGTTTAATTATGATGAATATTTTATAAGTTTTTCTATAACGAGATTATTATCATTAGTGATTACCTTTTTTTTGTGAATCAGGAATTTAGAATTTAAAATTTGAGCATCTCAGTATTCAAAAACAATATTATATTTATAGAATGGATGGACGCGTCCTTTCCAAAATTTTCATTGAATAGTGATTTTATGAAAAATATCTTACGATACATAGATTACTAAAATATCATTTATTCAAAACAAAAAACAATGTTATGGATTGATTTATTGTATATGTATGTATATTTGACCAAATTTTAGTACTACTTGCTTTTTAATTTAAGTGCATCACTAGATAATATCCAGCAATTAAGGTATTTTATGTTGAAAACTTCCTCTTGTTCTTCTTAACTTTCCAATAGTTTTGGTCATTTTTGCGGCGAATTTTTAAAGTGAATATGGAATAATAATCAACATACAGATTAATTACAGTAATTGAACAATCATAATTACAGCTATTATATATAAAGACATTGTTGACAAAAAAGAAAGTAAAAAACAAATGAGAAAAATAAATAAAAAATAAAGAGCAAGTTAGTATGCAAAATGTGTTGTTTTCTTGTTGGTTAAAACAAGTGAAGGGGGAAGGAGGCTGAGAGAATAATAAGACCAGAAAGTTATATAATTGTTATTATTTAGTAACGTAGCAATTCAAGAGCAAAAAAAAAAAAAAAAAAAAAAAAAAAGAGTTCAATTCTTTGTTTGAGTGAAATGGTAGTTGTACCACCTGATCTATTAGTTCTTCTGTTGATAACCTTCTTTAGAAAGATAATAACTCTGTAATAATAGCAAATGATGCATTTTAGAAAATCACGATAGGCGATCAACATTAAGATTATGAATTTTTTATAAAGTTTTTTATAAAAACAATAAACACTACATATAAATAAGTAACTATTAATTAAAGGAGGAGAATGAAAGGGAAATTAGAGAGCTGAAAATAAACTTAAAAGTTTCCTTCTAGAAATCAAAAGATACAATAAAAATTTATAGAAACTTATTATTAAAATAGACTGAAAATAGAAAAGGGATCTCAAGTTATTATTGTCACTGTCTTTCAAAGTAATATTTATATTTCTTTATTTTTTGTTTTCAATTGTTTTTTTTTTTTTTTTTTTTTTTTTTCTTTCTCTCTTTATATCTTCCCAACATTCATCCACGTTTATATTTAATGATATATATATATATATATATATATATATATTTAGTTGATATTATATAATATAGAATGTAGCATTGAATATTATGATAAAAGTTATCGTAAGATTTTTTGTTCATGTAAGATAACATGGCGTTTGAATAAATGAAAAGATTTAACTAGATTGCTTTAGATAATTAAGATGATCATCAATATTAAATTAGCCTTTTTTTTTTTCTTTTTTTTTTTTTTTTTGGTTGAATCGGCTGATTAAACTAATATGGACCTTTATTATTTATGATTATCTTTTTATTTTCATTTTGCCAAGGTAATAATTTTATTTTGATTGATTTTTATGGACAAAAAAATAAATTGTATTCATTCATTTAGTTTTAGACGCGAAATTTTCAAAGACATGTTATTATTAAAAATCGAAAGATTCGTGTATATTCAATATATTTCATTATCGAGATTAAGTATACAGTAGATATGTTGTATATAAGTAGAGGAAACCTGAATTCAGGAAGATACTAATATTTGATTATAGTAAACGTTTATTTTTAGTCAACTTTTATTTTCAACAATTATTTTGTTTACTAATGGGGGGGGGGGGGAAACAAACAAACAAGTAAAACACAGGATAAATGAGTGAGAGAAAATCCTTTTAATTTCAATGTCCCTCCCCAGTTATATTTTAATTTAACGATATTCATGGTATAGTGTTTGAATGTTTATCTCTAACATTGATAGTATTAGAGGATATGCTGTTATTTTATTAATTAACAGTCGATTATCTAATTTAGGAAATGAACCATCACGGCGGATACTGCTGGTGAGCATGAGATGAAGGATTGGGGTTGCTACTAAAAGAGTTCTTCGAATGAAACAACAAGTTAAACTATCTCCCATATGATATATTCATTTTGATAGAACTCTGTTAATGTTAAGGGGGGGGGATGAAATAATCATGTTAACCAACGTTTTGGGTTAGATAAAGTGACTCAAAATACAGTACATGGAATTTGGGATAGTAAATTAATTTAAATTGAAGATACACATCCATCGATAAAAGTAAGGAGAGAAGATATATAGAATTTATCACCAAAAAAAATTCGATTCTGGAATGTTTATGAACCGTTTAAGGTTTTTTTTTTTTTTTTTTTTTTTTTTTATTTTTTTTTTTTTATTTTTGTTTATTTTCAAATTCTCTGTATATATTAATATATAATAAAAAGGAGTGGGTGTGTATTCTATAGATCATTTAAAAATAAATGAAATTACGAGCTCTTGGATCATGAAATGCTCAATACAATAAAGACACAAAAAACATTTTTGAGGGGGATATTTATTTTTTCATTATTGTTGTATATGTTGAACCACCAAAATATATCCATAGTTGATTGTTACAAATAAGAAATATGCAGCGTAAATATCAGTCCTGCAAATTAATTTAAATAACATGTCAATCAAATTTCGCACCCCAAAGTCATCACGAATGAGACAGACATTAATACGCAGAATTATAACATATTTATATATATATCCTATACTTTTTTAATGTGTACCTAAGTGATCGTCGTCCTCTCCTTTTCCTTTGTTATTATTTTTTTAAATATATCAATTTAGTCAATAAAACGGTTTTTCTATATTGGTTCGATCAAGCAAATTTGTTGTGATGCTTGATTGATTTAGCTTTAAACACTAGCGTAAACCCATGTTTTGTTGCTAATAAATATAATGTGGATCTATTTAAGTCAGTTATGTGAGGATGTTGGCAGATTCACAAAGCTAATTTACGCTAAAATTAGCAACTCCTTACGCTATATATCAAGAGCTAGCTACCAACCACTCCTTTTTTTTTTTTTTTTTTTTTTTTTTAACGGATTTTCATTTCCATGGATTACTTTATGGCGAGTAGCATTTTTTTTTTGTTTTTAAATAGGAACATAAAATTGAAATAAAAAATAAAATAAAAATAATAACTAAAATCAAATAGGGTATTGTAATTTGGTTTCTAATAAACAAATATATGTGTCTATGAATTTCAGCAACTTTTCTAATTCCCCCCTTTTTCCAAGTAAGCTGCAAATGGGTTAAAAACAGATGTAAGATGAAGAAAGAATAAAATGAAAAAAAAAGGAGAGAAAAGAGAAAAGTAAATAAAGTCTTGCATCAACTTATCCATTAATCTATGAAAATTATCCCAATATAGAATCTTTGGATATTCATTAAGTAAACATATAACTGTATACAATTTTTTTTTTTTTTTTTTTTTTTTTCCATCTCAATTAACTTGTAGCAACAAATATTTCAATGTCTTTATGAACAAAATTAAAAAAAAAAGGAGAAAAAGTACTAAAGTCCTATTTATCTATTACTTTATTTGTTCTGTAAACAAAAAAACCAAAGAAATAAAGTTTTCATTTCATTTTTCATATTTCAAGATGTTGAATCTATCTCGTAAATTCCATGAAATTTTATCACTTGTAGCCTATTTGCGAAATGTTGACCTTTATTTTTTTTTTTTTTTTAAAAAAAAGGTTTACGAGATAGACATGTTAAAATGAGTGATGCTTTGGTTGGTTGAAAATACGGTTTAAATCAATTATCAAATAAAAATTTATATAATTTTCAAAAAAAAAAAAGGTAAATAAATAAACAAAATTGTAAAATCAATAATTTTCCTACAAAAAATTTCTATTGATGCTTGTTAATGTCATATCATGCAATATAATACAGCTCAGTGCAATGTAGTGTAGTGTAGTGTAGCGTTGTGAATCACAACAATTGTGCATATAAATATGCTATGCAAAAGTATCATCTGCATGTATGAGTTAACTTTAAGATGCATAACGCTTTTTCGAAGAAGTGATGGATAATCAATTTATAAAAACAATTAAATTTTATAAATTAAAAATACAATTAAATTAAACCATCTTGTTGATATGTATGTATATATGTTTATTTTATGTATAAAGTTCACGATCAACAGGCACCACATTATTTTCACTACCCACTGATAATAAAATTAATGCCAGAAGAAAAAAAAAAAAAGAAAATTGAGGGATAATCACCCCTCTCTCCTTTCTGTTCTCAATCCCAACCACTAAAAAATACGAAAGGTCAGCACAAACTGCTGCAAACATAAAAATTCGAATCAATAATAAGTTACACAGAACACACACACACACACATATATATATATATATATAGTGTTCTTTTTCCTCCATCTTATCATTCCTCCTATCACTTCTTTTTTTTCTTTTTTACATCTCTTTTATCTAAACAATATTGATATCAAAAGCAGCCAGTTGGTTTACACAACAAGTCTCTCTTTAAATTTATTGAATTCCACACACTCTTTATTATCTGCTGCTTCACAACCTCTTCTAACATAAATATATATACACACTCACACTTCAGAAATATAAAATCCTCATCATCATATTTTCAAAAATGGCAGAACTCGAACAAAGATTGAATACTCTTCTAAATGAAACTTATAAATCTGAAATAGTAGAACATTTTGCAAATTTGGAAAAATCAAAAATCATAGACCCAGCTTTAATCGATTTACAAACAGAAATCAAATGGTATATGAGACCTTATTTATTAGAATTTCTTATGCAATTACATCATGAATTACATTTGAATTCAAAAACTTTTTACACTGCAATTCAAATTCTTGATCAATATTGTTCCAAACGTATTGTTAAAAAAATCCATTATCAATTGGTAGGTCTTACATCTCTTTGGATTAGTTCCAAAATTCATGATGATAAAAACAAAGTCTTATCATTAAGTGAACTCATGATTGCTAGTAGAAACACTTATGATATCTCTCTTTTTTTGAAAATGGAATTACATATTCTCAGCACCTTGGATTGGTGCATTAATAACCCAACAATGGATGAATGTATCGATGTTTGTTTCACTAATATTGCTGGTGGTATTGAAGATAATCTCGAACTTTATCAATTAACCCGTTATTTATGTGAATTATCTCTTTATGATCGTTGTTCTTTATTTTTTAACTCATCTTTGAAATCAGTTGCTTGTATTTTAATTGCTGCTAATATTTTACATCTCCAAGGTTTTATTGATCATTTCAAAATGGATTTAATTAGAAAAAACATTTCAAACAATAACTCTTCTTCTTCTTCAACAACAACTTATAAATTTCCATTTGTTGAACATTTCACCAATTCTTCCCTTGTTCAAATCCGCAAATTTGCATTATTGATTTTGAATTTACTTTTGACTAGTGATTCCAAATCCCTTAAAATCAAATTCGATGATAGCCTCGACTACGGTTTATTCGAAAAGACTAATCATTTTCTCAACTCCTTCAGTGAATTTATGAGTTCTAATAAATTGTCTCCAGAAACAATTTCAGAATCTTTAACCAAAGGGTTTGCCATGATTAATAAAAATAAAACTAATCTTCTTAAAGTTGCTCTTCGTGAAATTATTCCAAATTTACCTTCAAAAAGTTTTGCTATTGTTATTTCAAATTTTGTCATTGGTATTGAAGTTGCTCCAGTCACAAACACTTATAAAGATTTATCAAACATCAGTTTGGATTTATTAAATCAAATCACTCCTATTACTACCACTTCCATTCAACAACAATATTCTTCCATTTCATCCATTTTACCTCCATCTTTGGACAATATGTCATCGGCATCCTTGATCTCATTATCATCATCTACTCCTACAACTGCTTCATCAATGATAACTTCTCCTTGTGATTCAAGTTTTAGTTCTCGTTCTAATAGTAATGTTTCATTTTTTTCTACATCTGATGATAGTATAGCAAGTGAAATTGCCACTCCTCCACATTCATCTTCATGTTCAGGGGTTTATGAAGTTATGATCAATGACAGCACTAGTGATTTCTTTGATTCTCCTCATCGTTATGCTCAAGAATTGAACCAAAACCATCATCATAACTCTCATAAAATCAGTCCTAAAATGCTCGATTATAATAGAAAATTCCCAAAAATTCCTACAAATGATTATTCTACAAAAAAAAGAGCATTAGAAGAAATGTCTACTAATGAGGTTAATAAAAGAATGTCTCCAAATTTGAAAAAAGAAAATTATTCTTATTATTTCGGGTAAAAAAAAAGGCATTATTATTACTATTATTATTATGACGTTTATGAAGTTTTGTTATACTATATGTTTTATTTAATATTATCATTTTATTCTTTTTTTTTTATTTTTATTTTTTGTGCTTGGCTGGTTCAAGTTTTGTGATTTCCCCCCCTCATTTTTTCTCACTCTTTGATTTATTTTTTTCATTCGTTTTTTCTCTTACAATCATTTATTTATTGATATCTATTTTCATTCGTTTTTTTTTTTTTTTTTTTTTTTTTTTTTTTTTTTTTTTTTTTTTTTTTTTTTTTTTTTTTTTTTTTTTTTTTTT
>JASTUB010000475.1:0-12240 GCA_031124825.1 Saccharomycopsis vini
AATTTTTTACTTTAATTATAATTCCCTTTTTTACTTCCACTAAATTTTTTTTTTTTAAGATTTTTTTTTTTTTTTTTTTTTTTTTTTTTTTTTTTTTTTTTTTTTTTTTTTTTTGATCAACCTTGACTTATTCGTAAACCCTTTGAACTTACAAAGATATATAATATTATCTCACCATATTTTTTTTGTTTGTTTTTTTCACTCCAAGACAATTTGGTTGAAAAATCAGCCGAGATTGGTCTTCACTAACGGAAAAACTTGTGATTTTAAGGAAAAACTCATGATTCACCCCCAAATTTGTTGTGGAAAAAAAAACAAAAAAAAAAGAAAAAAAAAAAACAAAGGCAAAAAACAAGATCTACATCAAGTGGGGTGTTTTTTTTTGTTTTTTTTTTTTTTATAAACCATGATATTATCTTTCTATATTAATTTTTTTTTAATTGCTCTTTGCCATTTTTGGAGGTTTTTTAGTCCTCAAATTTATCAAGAACTTGGATAAAAATCAATCATTTCAAGGCATAAATTTCAATATTAAAAGTAGTAATAGTAGTGCACACCTTGTTTTTGTTTTGTTTTTATTTTGTTTTTATTTTGATTTTATTTGTCTTACTCGTAGTTATGGCTTTTTGTAATTTGATTAAAAGACAACAACAACAAAAAAAAAAAAAGAAAAGAAAAAAAAGAAAGAAAAAAGACGTTATATTGGATTGTCTGTTTGTTTGTCAAATTGATTCAACATTATTCGCACCCGACCCTTAATTTTCATTGCAAGTTTTCTTACATCGAGAATACAGAAAGTGTAATGGTGTTAATTTAAATGGTGTCAAACTAAATGGTTTTACACACATTTGTAAACAAAAAATTAAAACTTGTGATTTTTATTTGGCTTATATATTTGATTTTGTAAAATAAGAATATACCTTAAGCTTTCTTTCGGTGAAAATAAACAGTCCATAGTAGAATGCCTAATAAAATTAAATAATAAAAGAACAAATAAGTACAAAAGATGTAAAAGTTTTAATTAATAATTCAATTCCTCTCCGTTTATCATCTTTTCATAGAGTCCTAAAGCTTTTATCGGAAAAACAAATCTGTAGTTTGGATATTCAATTGCACATGAATGGTTAAAAACACCTTCAACCCCCTCACTTATCCATTCTCCATTTTCTTGTTGTAAGGAAATCAAAAACTCCACCCCTCTTTCAATCACTTTCTTATTTGGATATCCCGCCAAAATCAATCCAATTAAAGCCCATGCAGTATGAACGGCCAATGGCTTATCACTATCCACATAAGTATGAGTCTCACTACTTTTCATTGATTCTCCCCAACCTCCAGATTCAACCATTTGTCTGGATACAAGAAATTCACATCCTTTACGAACATCTTCGTCATTCTCATAGAAATGACCAGTAGTAGAGAAAGCTTCAAGAGCAAACATTCCCGCATATGTAAAACAAACCCCCCAACAACCGTACCATGATCCATCTTCTTTTTGAGCATCTCTGATATATTTAATGGCCCTATCAATTGCCACACGGATTTCTTCTTGACGATAATTATAATGTTTTGTGAAATAACTAAGACCAAGAACAGAAGAATCCGTACATTCCACATATGGGTATTCAACCATAATATTACCGAAAACTTCTGCTGGGTTAATCAATTCCAATAAAGGAGTAGCACGGATGTTTTCATAAGTAGCAAAAGAGCCAAAATGAAAATTTCCAATGTTTTGCAAAGATAGCAAGACATCAATACCTTGGAAAAGTAGTTTTTCGTTGAGTAAAGGGGCACATTTAGCCGAATATTTAGGGTTATTTGCAACCATTAATAAAGCTTTGATTCCCTCTGCAGTACAATCACTAACAGTATACCCTTGTGTTTTGGTGGAATAAGGGAATGCACCTATACGTTTATCACGATAAGAATCAGGCACACAGTCCTCATCAAATTGTGATCGTAATAAAAACTTGTAAGAGGTGATTATAAATTCTTCAAATTCATCAAGTTCAGCTAATCCAGTCATAAAAAAATATTGAACAACAAAACTAGCATCCCACACTTGTCCGCCATTTGTTCCCATCACTGTCATTCCTTGAGGACCTAAAAATAAGACATCTTTGAAATTACGAACAAAGCTCTTGAATAGCAGAGATTCACTACCTTCTTCAATGAGAACAACAACAGCATTAAATGCATAGGATACTGGAGCTATACATAATCCACCAGTATTGGCAATCTCCTTCTTTATCAATTCATAAACTTTTTTGTTAGCATGATTAATGAGCCATTTTGGTCTAATATATTTGTTAAAAAAAACTAAAGAAGAATTAGCCAAGTTCAAAGCAGTAGTATGAGGATAGTACAAATCCACCCCACAAACGTCGTTTCTATGTTTTGTCCATTTAATTTGATTGTAATCTTGTACAAAAATTTCAGTTCGTATTTGCTTAATTAAATCTGTTTCTGGTCCTTGATATCCAACAGCTGATAAATAACTAAGTGGCTGATAAATTGCTCGTGTGTGAACCCACCATTTTCCTGGATGAAGAGGGTTGTAATTATAAGGTAAAAGCCAAAGCTCCGATGGTGCTGGGTTAACCCCTTCCCAATTGAAGAGGTTCAATATTGCCAACCAAGCTTTCCCCCAATGTGGGTTATAAAGTGCACCACCCAAAGACCTAAGAGTCTTTAACGCTTTTGTGCACACAGGATTTTTAGCCTCAACACCTAAAAGTCGTAAACTGACATAACCTAATGTTGTGCCAAAACACGTAGACTTATCAAACTCATGTAATCCCCAACCTCCATCAACTGGATGTGCAGTATTCACCAAATAGCGAATAAGTTCAAGACGAATTGGTTCTTCTATTGGAGTATTTGAAATATAACACACAACAATGTAACCGATTGTCATAAACATCGGACCTTTATACTGCATTGGGAAAATTCCTGAAGGTTCCTGAAACTTTTTGAAAACTCGAGCACTCTTTAAAGCAGAATTATAAGCTTTTGATTTCAGAGAGTCTAAATTAGAATTGACCTCATCAATTAATGATTTTTTTTCTTCTGAACTCAAATTGTTCAAACTGTATTTAACATAAAATGATTGAGGAATTGATTTAAGATCATCTTTATTAGTGATATATTTCCATTCTGTTGCTCCTAACTCATCGCTAAAAAGTCTCCAATTCGAAGGATCTGGTTTTTTGAATCCCAATCTATCAGAGCATGTCATCTTCTTCAATTATTATTGTCAGTTTGCTTCTCGAAAGTATAATTCTTGAATATAATTGCAAGTTAATGCATCACCAAAAATAAATATAGATAAACGATTTGCCAAAAAATGTACGACACATAGGGTAATTTATGTTGATCTGTAAAGAAAAACAAAACAAAAAAAAAGAACACAGGCGCAATTTTACAGACTCCTTTAAACAATATATTAATTATCATTACAGATATTATATATCGAATTTCACAATTTTTTTTGAAAAAAAAAAAAAAAATGCAATCTGTAATTGATTTTTCAACCCATTCAACCAAAATAAAGCAGGTCTACGATAAGATTGTTTCTGGAGATGACTCATTAAGCTGGGCAATTTTCTCAAATGCGGGCGACAATGCTTATAAACCAACGGAATCAGGACAAGGCGATATTTCCGAATTTGCTGAAAATTTCCAAGATGGATATGTTGAGTTCGGGTTGATTCGTGTCAATCCACCAGGCTCTGATGTAAAGAAATTATTGTTAGTTGGCTGGTGTCCTGATTCAGCACCATTCAAGTCAAGATCTTCTTTTGCCCAAAACTTTGCCTCAGTATCCAATAAATACTTGACAGGTTACCACGTTCAAGTCACCGCTAGAGATGAAGAAGATTTGAACGCAGAAGATTTATTAAAAAAGGTTAGTGATGCATCAGGAGCACGTTATTCAATTCAATCAAATAAAGCTTCTAATAACTTTACTGGTACCTCTTTCAAAAAAATTGTTTCTACTTCAGCTCCAAAACCAATCGCTCCGAAACCTGTTGCTCCGAAACCATCCGCGCCAATAGTGAGAAAACGTGTCGTTGATGGTGGTATTCCAAAACCTGGCCAATTCATTCCAAAACCTGTTATTGCAACACCTGGTAGTATTGCCCCAAAATCAACATTCTTTGGTGCCGGATCTCGTTCAACTTCAAAAAACTATACCGACAAGCAATCGAATGATGATGATGATGATGGATGGGAAGGTGCCGAAAAGGTAGAGGAAAGAGATTTAACAAAACAACCTTTAGAAACTGTAAAACCAGCTTGGAAGCCTATTGGTAAAGTGAATTTAGAAGATCTTCGTGATTCATCAAAAAAATCTATTGAACCGAAAATTGAGCCAAAGGTTGGGTTGGAAGAATCGAAACCAACGGCTTTGCCTCCAAGAAGCTTGCCTCCAAGAAGTTTACCTGCAAGAGATGTTCCATTGAAATCAGAACCACAACCAAAGACAGAATCTGTTCCACCAAAAGAGGAAGATAGTGAAGATCTCGATGAAGAAGAAAAGGCCTTCCGTGAGAAAAGAAAGCTTTTTGATAACTCAGCATCAACCAGTGCTTCTTCTGCCGCTGTTTCTCCAAAACCAAAGTCAATAACATCTTCTTTTATAAAACCTGTCAATAATATTTCTCCTGCAAACAGACCAGGCGTTAGAGTTCCTTTGCCTTCTTCTAGCGGTTTTAACAAAGAAGCAAAGAACAAAGGGGCTTTAGAAAATGGCAAGAGTCCTGCTCAAATTTGGGCTGAAAAACATGGTAAATATGATTCTAGTGCTAACGCTGAACCTCCTGTAAATATCTCATCTACAGAAAAAGAAGAAGAGGTAAAGCCAGCTGTGGAAGACTTGGCTGCTAAGTTCAAACAAACTTCAGTTTCTAATAATGAAAAAGAATCTGTTGCTGCTTCTCCAATTGAGGCAACCTCAAACAAACCTGCAAATACAATTAGATCTGTTCCTCCTCCTCCAATTGCTACCAAAGACGAGGAAGAAGAACAACAACAACAAGAGGATGATGAGGAAGATGCTCCAGCTCCAGCTCCAGCTCCAGCTCCAGCTCCAGCTCCAGCTCCAGCTCCATTACCGCCACGTGCCAACACTGTTGAAACTAAGAAACCTGAACCGGAAGCTGAACCTGAAACTGAACCAGAAACTGAACCAGAAGAGTCGGAAATTTTACAAAGCGATGTTGTCGCAATTGTGCAATTTGACTACAAAAAACAAGATGATGATGAAATTTCATTGGTTGATCAAGAAGAAATTGTGGATATTCAATTTATAGACGAAGCTTGGTGGTATGGTACTAATTCTAAAGGTGAATCTGGCCAATTTCCAGCTAACTACGTTGAACTCAAAAAAGACGGAGACACAACACAAGATCATACTGATGAAGGTATTCCTGAAAAGACTGGAAAATCTGCTCGTGCTTTATATGAATATGCTGCTGAAGAAAGCAATGAATTATCTTTCCAAGAGGATGACATTATTGAAGATGTTTACAAATATAATGATGATTGGTGGTACGGTACTCTTCGCGGAGAAAGAAATTTGTTTCCAAGTAACTATGTTGAGTTTATCAATTGAATTTTTATTATTTCCTCTTACGTTTCATATGTCTTAATATTAGCATTATTATTTTTGTTTTTTACAATTAACTCTACTGCGGTAATTTTTTATTTTTTTTCCTTTTGTGTGGGGTTCTTTCTTCAATTTGTAAAACAGTATCATTTAAATTTATATACATAAATTTGAGTTCTTTCTATTCCACCAGACTTTCTTCCTCAAGATTGGCTAAATCTTGAGGAACTGTTTTATGGTTGATACTTTCACTTTCTAACCCGGGATGATTTGATTTCAAGAAAAACAAGTTCAAAAAACGTGATGAATAAAAGATACCAACTCAATGGGACGGAAATGTAACTAGTAGAGTGGTGAAACCAAAAATTAAATTGAGAGAGAAAACCCTTACATCTATTCAAACATTTTTTTATTTAAAAAAAAATTTCAACTCGACCCGAAGCGTACGGAAAATAAAAATAAAAAAAATAAAAAAAAATGAAAAAAACGTGTGGTTTATTTTTTTCCCCCACAAACTGGAGATTCTGTCTTCGTATTTATTTTTATATCCACAATTCAATCTCTCAAAGGAGCGATTATATATAAAACAAAATAAATCCATCAAATAATCTTAGTAGAAAACTTTTTTTAAAAAAGAAAAAGCCTTATTAATAGAATAAACTGCTGCTTTTTTTTTTTTTTTTTTTTTTTTAGGTGGATTAAAGTTACAAACATTAATCAGTGTGATTTCTGTTATATAATCAATATTTTATTGGCTCCTACATGATATTTAATCTAGTTAATAATAATATTATTTAATACCAACTTTTGTTTGGGATTACCAATGCTTCGTCCCTTTGTAAAATATGCAAAGTGCTTCAAACCATAAACGGTGATCACATACAAAAATAAAAATATATATTTAATTGGAAATAATCCATATGAGAAAAAAAAAAAAGTAAAATTATAAAAAAAAAAAAAAAAAAAAGTAACAGCCAAAATACATTTAAATTGGAATACTTGCACTATTTTTTGAGTTATTAAGAAGTTTGACAAATAATAAGAAATGTCAAAAATCTTCAATGAAAAAAAAATTGAAGATGAGGGAGGTGATACTGAATCAATTTCCAGTTCTTTGGACAGAGTAAACCTACATGATTTGGTAACAAACCATAATAATCAAGATGATTATATGCCATCACTGCCTAAGAAATCATATCAGTCTTACCCATCATATCAAAATCAGTATCTTCATGGTAATTATAATCCACTTGATGAATCTAGAATATCACATAGTTCAGAAAGGTTATATCCAACCAACACGGGGCACAGTGATACATCTAACCAATCGAATGTTAAAATGAATGGTCAGCTCGATCCAAATACCCACCTTGTGGAACCCAATAGTAGACTTGATAATACACATAAAATAAATTATAATCCAAATGATTATGAAAAAGAAAATTCATCAGAAGAAATAAAGATCAAAGATTGGAAAAGTTGGTATCTCTATAATTTACCAAAGAATTTTTATTCAAGATCTTTTATCGGGGTGCTGATTTTGTCTGCTACGGTGATTTTGGCTCTTCAAATTTTTATTTCTGTACTTTATTTCTCACATTTGAAAGATGTTAGCAACTCTAGTTTGAAAAAAAGAGCTGTTGGTACTTATTTGGCCATATTCATTTGTGCAGAGTTATATCAATGTATTATCACAATATCGGCAGTCGTTTCCAAAAGTCGAATTCAAGTTTTTTTGCTTCTATCATTTATAGGATGCATGTCAATTTATACAGGTATTCAACTTGTCGAACTAAGAGAAACTGCATTTAGCTCATCTTTGAAAAGCAGTTATGGAGATGGTCCACAAGGAACCTTAATTGCCATCATTTGCCTTAATGTTGCAACGTTTATAGCTCAAGCTTATTTATACACTGCCCATTTGCGTCAAGATTTTGCATGGCGAGTATTCAAGACCATTGGGGCAGCTCCCGAAGCATTGAAAAGATTAAAAAACTATCAGGTTTATAGAGCTTTACTTTTTTTTGATGCATTTTTCTTTCCTGCCTTTACATTACAGTTTGTTATTATGATGCCAAAAGTTGAAACGGTGGAGTTTGTGTTAACAATTATTGTGATTCCGATATCAGTGTTGTTATTGGTATTTGCGGATTATACTGCTGCGAATGAAATATATTTGGAAGCTTTAGGTTGCATATTTCTTTATTTTTTGGGATTGGTTTACGCTTTTTTCAAAGTAGTGAGAATTTATACACATAATACTGATCCTCATGTATATTATCCTGGTCGAAAATCATTAACCTTATTTGCAGTGTTTTCGATAATATTGATATTCTTATCAATATTTTTCGAGATTCGCGTGATAAAAGGTTTTGGAAAAGGATTAAAACCATTTGTTGCTAAATCCTTTTGGAGCTGGGGTCGAAAGAAAAATACTTGGAAAGAACAAAACACCCAGCAGTTGGCGGTTGTTGATGATGACGAAGAAGAAGAAGAAATTAATATTGCTAATTATAATAAAGGACATTCTCCACTCAGTAAATTCCATAGTTATAAACAAGATCAACCACCTACAATGCCATCCATAATTGTGGATTGATTTCTTGGAAAACACTATTTTATTTATAGTGTTTTCCAATTCGTTCATTTAATTTTTTATATCCAGCTGCTCATCTTTGTTTTTTTTTTTTTTTCTTTACTCTCATGAAATTGGAACTTCTTTGTCTTTGTTTTTTTTTGTTTGTTGTTTTTTGGTTGTTATTTTTTTTTTTTTTTTTTTTTTTTTTTTGAACGAACTCAATATATATTAACTAGCTGTTAAAGTGTATCTATCCCCTCCGCTAGGCTTTGCGTATACTTAACTAGTTGGACTTGAAGCCCATTTTAGATGGTCAGTTTTTTTCCTCTTTTAACATGTTTAGGTGAGAGATGTTTGAAACAAAGTAACTTGTATTTTTTTTTTTTTTTTTTTTTTTTTTTTTTTTTTTGACTCTGCTGGTACGAATCTGTATGTTTTGTTGTTGTTGTTTTTTGCAGATATTTTTTTTTAATGTAAAACTGATGATATTGATTACGATTAGAAGACGTTAGAAGAAAAAAAATATTGACTATTTACATTTTAAAATTGATAATTAAAATGGATAATAAAAAGAATGAAAAATAGATGTATGGAAAAAAAAAAAAAAAAAAAAAAAATAGAAAAGAAAATGAGTTGAGTAGACTGAATTTGTGAATGGAGAGAGATGAAATGTTATCAATTTGAAAAATATATAAAAGAAATGGATGAATTCAATCTGAAAATTGTGAAACCAGATGTAATAAAATTTAGATATGATTTACTTTTAGCTAGGTCTTGTTTTCCAACTGCTTCAAATTTAGTCTTTCATTTGTAGTTATTGGTTTTTGCTCTATTTACCTGGTCATATTTATTATTTCTTGATTTAATGTGTTTAATTATTAATTCTAGTACAAAGATTTTTCATTTTTTCAAGTTTATTATTCTATTCAAATTTTACCCTCTTATTTTTTTTCTTTCAACTGAGGAATTTTAAAAGACATGATAGGTAAATAAAAGCTTTATTTATTATAGTTAAGGGAAGAAAATCAGATTTCAAACAATATAAACACAAATCATAGACGGAGGAATATAGGTTTAATAATAAAACAATCAAACTATGGACTTAGTGGTTACAAATGATTTCTCGAGAAACAACTCGTATCTTCGTTTTTTATTTTTTGCTATTATATGTTATGAAAATTCACTACACTGACTATTTTTTAAAATTAAAAAGTAGACTACTATTACGAGTAAATTTTTTAAGCTTTCTCTTTTTGTCTTTTGATTAAAATTAATTATTAATGAAAAAATCAACAAACATTGATCACATTTAGCTTATAAATATATTATAACCCACAGTTAATAATAGATAGCTGAAATCCACCTATAGGTGCAACATATTTCTGCGTCCCTGGAGCATTTCACTGGAGAAAAAGAAAAATTTCGAAAAAAAAAAAAAAAAAAAAAAAAAAATTGAAATTAATTTGATTTCAAAGCACATAAATTAATGTATGCTCAAATCAAGATAAAACTAAATTTAATAAATATTGCTAATAATAATGGATCCGTCATTATATAAACTTTTTCCTCAGTTCTATTATAATGTTACCGTACGAAAAGATCCATCTTTGATGGATGATACTGAACGAGGAGAATATTATGCGGAACAAACTGTGGAACTCACCAAATCATGTCCAGGTAAAACAGTGATGAGTGGTGTAACTGGGTATTTTCTTGGTGGGTTTTTTGGTCTTTTTATGGCGCTGATGAGTTATGACGTGCCAGGCCAAGTGACTCCTGTTAGTGAATTACCATTCAAGAAACAAATGAAAGTTATGTTTAGTGATATGGGTCGTCGAATGCTTGGTAGTGCAAAGAATTTTGGTTATATTGGGGCAATCTATAGTGGTACAGAATGTGTGGTTGAAAGTGTTAGAGCTAGAAATGATATCTGGAACAGTGTCGGTGCTGGGTGCTTAACAGGTGGTGGCCTCGCAATCAAAGCTGGACCTCAAGCGGCTCTTGTTGGTTGTGCTGGGTTTGCAGCGTTTAGTACTGCCATTGAATTGTACATGAGAAGTGAGGAAACTGAACCTCCAAAAAATGATTATGATGAATGAATTTCCATCAATAAATAAACTAGTCTGCTGATTTAATGAACGAACGAACGAACGAAAGAACGAATAGGAAGACTTCTTGATTTGAGGTGGATTATAGATTTTAGAAACATACGCTTGCATGTATTGCGTTCTCATGAAAGTTATAGTAGAAAAAATGAGGGGAGTGGCTATTTGAGTGTCCTTGAAATAGTAGCACCACTTAATTAAAACCACTAATAATAATGAAAGAATTTTCTGCGGCTGGCTCAATCTTTAAGTTCCTTTTCTGAAGCAACAACTAAAAAAAAAAAAAAAATCAAAAAAAAAAAAAAATAATATCACAAAATGTTCATTTTTGCTTGCAAAAATAAATTCTAATAAATTTCAGTTTTGAAAATATGGAGGTGAGCATTGAATAATTTAGATCCCATCGTTGTGTTATTTGTACTATAGATTGAACCTTTTTTTAATATATATAAATATTTTTTTTTTTTTTTTTTCTCTGCTTTCTTCTTTGATCTTTGTATATATATAATTCTTTCGCATCATATTTTGCTTCGAATTTGAACCTACTGTATTTGTAATTACTGGAATGAAGTTCTGCAGTGATAGATATCTTTTATTTAGCTAAATCAGATGAATGGTAGTAGAATATCGTGCTGGAATCACAATTTGTAAATTCAACAAAACTGTTGCAAAATTTTCAGCTTCAGATTTCAGATAACTTTTTTTTTTTTTTTTTCCACTAAAGTATTCCAAAATACCCTTTTTATCTATATTATATACAAAAAAAAATTTGCAAGAATACATGCTGTATGTCAACTGAACAAATATAAAATCCTCAGACTGCTTATCATACTTACACAAACAATAAAAACTCTGCACTTTAAAAGTGCATAAAAAGAATGTTCTCGCCGAGGATCGAACT
The DNA here is from genome assembly GCA_031124825.1 of Saccharomycopsis vini. Lineage (NCBI taxonomy): Eukaryota > Fungi > Ascomycota > Saccharomycetes > Ascoideales > Saccharomycopsidaceae > Saccharomycopsis > Saccharomycopsis vini. The sequence goes on from JASTUB010000475.1 coordinate 11,199, forward strand.
CGGGACCTTTCGCGGATTCCAATTGAACATGATGTTCTTTTGTGAAGCGAACGCGTTAACCTCTGCGCCACGAAAACAACTTCTTGGTTTTTCATTTGCAATTTGAAACAGACTATTCTTTTAAAAATCCTAGCCCCCGGGATTGATCAAAAAGAATGTTATTATGCCATTAAAACCAAAAAACATACGATATAACAAACTACAAATGTTCAAATATTAAGGGGGATTTGGCTTACTAAATCTAAGCGATCAACTTATCGCAAAACATTGCAAAATCATATTCGCAAATGACAACCAACAATTTTATCCAACATATCTAAAATCCAAAATTCAAATGAACATAGATAATTTTGTTGGAAGAAAGCAATCAAATGCCAAGCAATGGTGACAATTTCAATTGCATATCATTGGAAGTTGGTTGCGATTGGCTATAAAATTATATTTCACGAGGAAATCACTTTGTCATTAAGAAGTTTCCTCATGAATCTGCGTCACTTAACCAAATATGAACGCACATGGTTATCATCATGGTTTAATACTATTAAAACCAAAGATCAAAATAAGAGAGTTCAAATCTTGAGAGATGATCAAAGAGTGACTATAATCAGGACACATTTACAGCAAGATTTACGGGATGACCTATTGCTTGATATCAATAGTGAACAAATCAATAATCTAAATTTATGTCTGATGAGCAAGAAAAAACAAGCAAAGAAAAAACAAGAAGCATAGAGTGAAACCATCTTTAATGTCTTTGGTTTCTCTGATGATGAGTGGCAATGTTTTTGGAAAAATTTCAAAAACTTCCTAATAATTCACTCAGATAAAGTGCAAAATCTTCATTTTCTAATGCTAGGAGCAAATATTTGGATTTTTTTTTAAAGATTGTCTACATTGTTGTCATGCATATAATGGAAATAAACTGAATATCCTTAATCATATTCTTCAAGAATGCCATGTTACTCAGCAAATTAAAAATATCTGTGGGGTGCTTTCCTCCAATTTGGGTGACATTATAAAAATGAAATACTTAAATCTACGT
>JASTUB010000476.1:0-12237 GCA_031124825.1 Saccharomycopsis vini
AAATTTTTAAAAAAATTTTTTTTTTTTGGGGGGTTTTTTTTTTTTTTTTTTTTTTTTTTTTTTTTTAAAAAAAAAAACAAAAAAAAAAAAAAAAAAAAAAAACTACATCGTATAGAAAAGAGCAGAGAGAACGAAAGACAAGAAAAAAAAAGTGTCAAAAAAAAAAGCAAATTTGCTAGCAAAAAAAAAAAAATAGTGGGCATTTCAAGGGTTTTTCGGATCATGTATATATAAATATGAAATTGAAATTGTTATGCAATATGGATGACTAAGGCGTCGGAGACCAACGCGGTGGATCCTACAAATGTTTAAAATTATCAATCAGTAATTAGTAATTTTTAAATCTTTCATATATTATTCTCACTATTGTAGTTTAGGTTTTGGAATGGTAGTTTGAATCAAGAAAATTTCCAAATACCTTTTTCAACCACTTCAACTCTTCTTTTAGACTCTTTAAATATCCCTATATATCTAAGATCAGCTAAATGTTGAAGGAATAAAGTCATTGTTATTTTACCCCAAAAATCATCAACTTCTGACCTTAGTTCTTCTTCGACCTTACCATTCGAGGTTTTACCACTCAGAGTCCCGAGTTTTTCAAGTGGCAGAAAAAGTAAACGAAGCTCACTGAGCACTTCCGAATCCTCCAAGATCAGAATTATGTCGCCATTCTCAGTTGCGTTATATAGTGCGATAAGGTATTTCTTTTGGGAAAGTAAAGATTTGTATGATTCATAATAATCGAAAATATTGATATTCAATGGGGCCTCTCTGTATAATTTAAATATTTCTATCAACATTGGCTTGTTTAATTTATTGAGCTTCTTCAAAGTTAAGTCAAGCAGATCTCCAAAAAACTGCTGTAAATTGTTATAGTCATAATCAAGATCTGTGTCATCTTCTTCAGAATCCTCACCCATATAGCTATCATAACCATCAGGATTATTGAAGTCAGATTCTTCACTTAATCCTTCATTCGTATCATTTTTAGCTCTTTTTTTACTCTCAGAATTCAGCTTTTGTTTCTTTTGCACCAGATTTTTGTTTTTCACTTTATCAGATCTTTTCCTTCCGTTCCGTATTACTTTCTTATTTTCTTCGTTCTCATTATTTTCGATGTGTGATATATTTAAGTTAAAGTAATTTTTGGTGCTGGATAAAGCATGTTCAATACTTTGTCGAACTGGAGGTCCTAATACAACATTTACCGTCGTATTATCAAATATGAATATCTCCTTGAAAAGAAGTTGGTTCAATCTATGAAATTCTTTTGTGATAACCATCATTCTTGTTAATTTTTCTCCATTTTTCAATCCTTCAAAGTGGCCCTCGGCAGAATCATTTTCTTTCGATGACAAAGAAGTGCCCAATATACTTTGCCTTACAAAAATATCATCAAAAAATTTGTCTCTTAAAAGTTTGTCAAATTTTTCAACGATTTTACCAAAACTTATTTTACCCTTCAAAGAAATATTTTTAAGCCCATCATTATTAATATTACCTTCTTCGAATATGTCATAATAGTATATTCCACCTTCTTTAAATTGTTCTAAGCCATCTAAGGCATCATTGAGACAAACACTGAATGAATTATGACATTCCTTATCCCTTGCATAGCATTGTATCAAGTCAACCAACTTGACGAAAAAAAAAGGTACTAAAGCTTTTAAATGTTCGCAAATACTCTTAATGAATCTTGGAAAACTAAAATCTTCAGGATAATTCATGATAATACTATACAACTCAATATTCAAAACTTTAACAAACTTCAAGCTTTTATTGGTACTATTTGTAGAGACGATATCTCTTTCAATTAAAAATTTGTTGTTCTCAGTTATTAAATCTTGTAAATTTGATAAAAACTCCAAAAAACTGAAAAAGTTCTTGATAGAGCTCTTCCGTATATCCATAGCAAATGGTATCAACTTATTCACAATGTATCCCAAAGTATCAGTGTCATTAAAGCTTCCATGAAAGTTGAAAAGGACATTGAAAATATTTTTCAACCTATTTCCATCAAATTTGTCTTTATTGGCAGTCAAATAATCCACAAAACTTTGAAAAGAAGGTAAATGTAAAATATATTCCAAATACTTCTGACTTAGCTTTGAAGATTTAATATCACTGACATCAAAAATATCCTTTGTCAGCTCAGCTTTGAATAAAAATATCGATAATGGTTCAGAGAAGAAATGCAGCATAACTGTATACTTAAGGCAATTGATGAATGACATTGTGCTGGAAACATTTTGTTTCTGCTTTCGTATAAATGACTTAACCAACCTAGGACCTATAAGCACGGCTGCTGGACTAGAGCCAACTGTTTTGGTCTTTAGTACCACTTCTTCAAATATTTTGTTCATGAGTAATTTACTATCATTTGCAACATGCATCACATTACAATCAACAAGTTTTCTCACCGAGCTCAACATTAAAGATTCAACATATTCTAAAGAAAAAGATGGGACATTTAATATTAATTTGAAAGGTATAATATCCAAAGAAGATTGAACATTTTCTAAAAATTTTTGTAACACAGGCTGACTGAAAGTATTTAGATTTTCAATTAAAATCACAATTCGCAACTCCGTATTTGTCACATTTATCTTAACCCCTTTTTTCTTTGATTCTCCTTGATAATAATCTTGACAATAATCATTTATAATCCCACAGTCTAACTCTTGCTGACTGAGATGCTCAAAATCATTCAAAGTAAAAAAAATCAGTCTCCAAATGCTTTTCATATTCGTACATATCTTAGAATCTAATTTTATAATTTTTATGTGACTGTAATTTGATCTAACATAGCCAATCAAACTACTATATAATTCTAAATGAGCAGCAATATTGGTTCCTGATAATAATAGAGAAGTCGATATTTTGGGTTTAAGGCCTAATATATCATCAAATCCGCTGATATCTGTAGGATCAACTAGAGAATTAACAATTTGGTTAAGAATTGGTAAATTATGCTCCTTCAAAATCTGATCAATTGAGTCCGCACATTCACTCCAGAAATTCTTGAACAATTCATATCTCATTTGAACATTCTTTTTGCTCTCTTTAGAATCTAGGAGTTTTTTAAATGGATATTTACTGCCAATATCATCTGCCTGTGAAAGTTGAGGATTTTTTCGATTGGAGCGAGTTCTGATGTATGTGGTAGCCTGAATTTCTAACTGATCAAGAGAATATTTCTCAATGTTTTTGTCATTCATAGATATTCTATCATCCATGTTCTGATATATAATTGACCGAGTAGTACACTAATTCAAGATCATTAAGACACACAATCTTCTCATCCCAACATGATGAAGCTGAAAAATAAAAAAAATAAAAACAAAAAAAATCTGGTGGTGCGTCAAGTATTTCTGAATAGATAGATAACCGGAAATGGAAATTTCTTTATATGAGTGGTATTTACAAACTTTAAGCCAGCTTTGTTTTAGTACGATGAAAGTTGGTCAGTCTTTTTTTTTTCTTCTTTAATCATTCCTCGTAGAAAATATTGTTTTCAAAAGTTAAGACTGAAACGCCATCAAATTATTGTTTGAAAGTCTGTGTTAACGGTAGATGACAAGTTCCTGCAATAAAAAATACAAGCAATGAAATGCTTTTTAGATTTTCTTTTCTTTTTTTTTTTTATTTAAAGGTATATATATATATGTATATATAAGAAAGAAATAATATAAATGTACGTTGGCCAATATTACACAGAAATAGAAAATGAGAAAAAAAATAATAATAGACAAAAATAATAATAGACAAAAAAAAATATGAAAACAAAGCAGAAGTGATGAAAGAGAACTGTAAGCAAAAGCGATGTTGAATAATCGTACTTTATGTATGCAGTAAAAAGAAAAAAGAAAAAAATTAAAAAATAAAAATCTTTGAAAGGACAAATGAGTATAAACGTAAACCAGTAAAAGTTTGAGAAAACATGAAAAATCAGAGAACTAAAAAGTGAGCAAAAATAAAAACGGGATGAAAGACTTTAGATATCTAAGCATCCACGAAAATAAATATCTAATCTCTATTTGGATCAAAATCTGCTAAAACATCTCCATTTTTGTCTTCTGATTTTTCGTTTCTTTCAGATTCATCTTTAGAATTCAATCCAGGTGAAACAAATAACGAGCCTGGGGCAGAATCTTTCTTTATATACTCATCTTCATCAGCGCCACTCCAGTCGACCATGATTTTACGGTGACCAGTCATATCGGTGTTCTTCATAATATTAATCTTATCTTGCTGCCAAGAATCTTGAACATCTTCAAATCCTTGATCCCAGATCTTATTGTAGATCTCTCTCAATTTCTCTTCTTCCTTCTGTTTGGCTTCTTCTTGTGCCATCCATTCCATATGTTTCAAATCATCACTGGAAGGCTCATAAATATGCCAAATAACATAATGAGGTAATCCATAAACATTAAATCCCATTCTTTTGGATAATTTACCAAACGCTTCAGTTTCAGCATGTTTTTCAAATGAAAATGCAGGAAAATGTGAACCATGGCGGAAAACTTTAGCTCTACAAAGGATAGAAACACCTCCAATACCATCCAATGGCATTTCAACTTCTGGGTCTCCGTGTGGATCACGTAAATAAGCCAAATGAGGTCTCCAAGTAGAATATTCTAAATAACCCTCAACAATAACTGCATCATCATCAAGAGTATTGGCTAACTGTAAACCGCCATCTGATTCTTGCCATGAATTCAAGTCATAAGGTTGTTGATTACCTAACCAGTCTGGTAATGGTCGCCAAACATTTGGCACGATTATATCTTTATCGTGATGCATTAAGTCTTCTAAAATTTCACCTGGAACAGTCTCGACATCAGCATCTCTCCAGTACACCCAAGAATGATGAGGTTTCAAGGCAACCGTCCATAGCCAATTACGAGCCTTTGCCATTAATTTTCTTCTTGGACCTTGAGCAGCAAAACCGTGACGATCACTAAACCCCTGACCAATGGATTGACCAAAATCTTTTTCGAAAATTTCAATTTCACCAAAATGAACTGAAGGATCTGGATCATTTTGGATTTCATTAAGATGAGTTTTCAAATCTTCCATAGTATTATCAGAAGAATCAGAAACCAAAAAGGCCAAATCAATCAAATTGTGAGGGTATGTCAAATTTCTCATATGATTGAAAAACATTGGTAAATGTGCACTAGCATCTCTGAGTGGAACACAGAATAAAACACGTTCATTATGTCTCCAACCATCTTTGTATCCACTAGAATCTGTCAAATCAAAAAATTCGGTGTTACTCACTTTGTCAAAGTTTGGGGCATAGTAGCTGCCAAAAAAGAGAAATTTTGAGGCGACTAGAAGTATAGTTATCACACCTATTATTGAAAACTTGCCTTTGTTTTTTGAAACCATTGACGTCTTTCCAAAATCTGTAGAAAGAGAACTCATTTTATATTAAGTGCTGTAAGATCATAAACAATAGGCAATTTCTCACAAATATAGATTACCGACGATTTTTTACTTTAACTGATAATGACAAGGGTATGATTTCAAAATGAAAGAATTGAATAAAAAGAAAGTAAAAATAAATAAATGTTAATAAAAATAAAAATACAAAGAAAAAAAATACCAAAGTGAAAAAAGAAATGAAATTAAAGGAATTAATTATATTGATTTGATGTGTAAATTTGAAATAGCCTTTTGGATCAAATTAATTATTATTTGCTTTTCTCCCTATATCGAAACAATGATTTGAGACTGAGGAGTAACGAGAAGACTTGAAATTCAACAATAATGTTTTATTGTATGTATGCTTTCTTCTTCCTTTTCTTCGTCTTCGATTAAACTTCTCCTTCTCCACCAAATTTACACGTGTTGATTGTGTGGTTTTCAATAATTAAAACGACGGTTTTTTCCCAAGCTGGTTTTTTTTTTTTTTTTTTTTATTTTTTATTTTTTATTTTTATTTTTATTTTTTGTTGTTTTTTTTTCTTTTTTTTTTTTGCATTCCTTTTTCCTGTAGCAGGGCTCTCGAGCCCTGTCTAAAATAAGAATGTTCACGTGACTGCTTTTTTTTAGGGGTCTAACGCGCAGTATTTGTATGTAAGCGTCATATGAATAAGGGTATGCACAACAGAAAATTACGTCAATTACAGTACTAAAGATTGTTTCATATTACTAATATATGACTAACTTTATGTTAAAAAAAAAAAATAAAAATAAAGATCATCTTCCAAGATGTGCTTGCTTGATTTACATACTTGGACTCAAAAATTCATAATAGAAAAATTGGAGAAAATTGAAATATTTTCCCAATGTTTTCTTCATTTTACTCTGGTAGTATTGTAGTTTAAAACCCTCACTTAAACACCTCAATGATTCATTCATCCAAAATTACTTATTGCGGCGGCTAGTAGTTTGTTGTTACTAGAGTGTGCCGAAGTACACCAAACACTAAATTTTGAATTTTGGTGTATTTCAGCATACTCTGATTTATACAATTTCTCTGCTCAGAATTCCTTTCGAAACTAGATTTTAAATAAAAAAAAAAGAAAAAGACTAAAAAATTGACGTTACAAAGTGAGTAGCGGTAGTTAAATGTTGTGAGGAAAAAAGAAGAAAAAAAAAGGAAAAAAAAAAAAAAAAAAAAAAAAAAAAAAAAAGGGGGAAAAAACGGGAAAAAAACAAAAAAAAAAAAAAACTCTGGACAATCAGCGAGATAAGAAGTGTCTTCTCAATGAAATTTCATAGTTAGCAAAATTACTTTAGGAATGTTCAGGCTCTCACAATCCAAACCTACTGCGTCAACTTTCAAGATGATAGCTCACAAGTCGCTTGTTCGCCTTTCGGGCACTAGAAACTTTTCGAAGCTTGCTAGTCAACAAATTAGAAGAAGCCCTTACTTCACTGCCACACTAACAGGAATCTTGTTAGCAATATCATATGTGTCAATTCCAAAGTCACCAGATTACATATTATCTGAATCAAATTCTCGTGCTTTCTCTTCGGCGACTAGTCCTAGCTCCCAGCAGCAACAAAAGCAACAAATAACATTGATAAGTCCAACAGAGGAGAATCAAAGGTTGAGAGAAAATGAAGAGAGTTATACAGTAAATAGGTCAAATGGCGTGTTAAGATATGATATTTGTCAATTACCTTCTAATAATCCTATAGAAGACGATAGATCAGAACAAATTATTGAGGTGCCAATCCAAGATCCTCTCACAGGGAACGCTAAGGTGGCAGATTGGGCTTTTTGGGGTGTTTATGATGGTCATTCCGGTTGGTACACAAGTGCAAAACTAAGAGATGATCTAATAAATCATGTCGTTGCAGAATTGAGTGATGCTTATCGCAAATCACCTACAGATGCTAATATTCGTGTAATTCCAGACTCTGAAACTATAGATGTCGCGATCAAAAAGGGATTTGTCAAAATTGACAACGAAATTATTCATCAAAATGTAGAAAAAGCTTTTCAAAGTTTGGAAGATAAATCCAAAGCTGCTGCAAGCTTAATGCCGGCCCTATCTGGTGCCTGTGGTTTGCTTGCATTTTACGATTCTGCAACTTATGATTTGAAAGTGGCAGTTACTGGTGACTCTAGAGCTTTGTTGGGTTCTCTAAATGAAAAAAACCAATGGACAGTCAAGGCTTTGAGCATTGACCAAACAGGTAAAAACAAAAAAGAAGCAGCAAGAATTAGAAATGAACATCCTGATGAACCACATGCTGTCACTAGAGGACGAGTGTTAGGAAGATTAGAACCCTCAAGAGCTTTTGGTGATGGTAAGTATAAATGGTTGCGTGATATTCAAGTAAAACTTCGTGACCAATTCTTAGGTTATAGATTTCCAAATGAATTAATTACACCCCCATATGTGACCGCCGAGCCTGTGGTTACTACTACTAAAGTCAACCCTTCTAAAAATGACTTTTTGGTTATGGGTACTGATGGTTTATTTGAATTATTGACAAATGAAGAAATAGCTGGTCTTGTGATCAAATGGGCCGAACAGAAAAAAATTGTTAAAGATCATACTTCGACAGTTTTGTCCTCGATAAATGTTTTTAAAAACACCAAAGAAACCGCTTTTCCTGACGTTATTGATCTAACAAAAGATAAAGAATTATTGAAACCGCCTTATAGGGAAAAGCTACAATCATCAAAGAAAGTTATTCTCGAGGATGAAAATGTCTCCACACATTTAATCCGTAATGCTTTGACTTTAGGAACGGGGGATAAGAACTACGGCAAAATGCTACTCAGTATACCTTCACCGTTATCTAGAAGATATAGAGATGACTTGACTGTTGTGGTTGTGTTTTTTGGAGAAAATGGTAATGTAGATCATACCGAACAATTGAAAGTCAATTTTGAAGCAACCAGAGGAGGTTCGTTTAAGCCTAAATTGTGAAATATTTTAATTATTATTTATTATTATTATTATTATTATTATCATTATTGTTGTTGTTGTTATCAGCCTTGTTCCTTTTGTTATATAAATAACATTTCTGAAACATATTTACCTGTAATGTAAATCGACTGAAAAATTATGCACATGTAATTTAAATGCTATAAGTTTATGCATGTTTTATGTGTGTTACGTAGCCCCGAAAGAAACTTGAAAATTATAGAAATACAAAATAAACAAAAACTCCATCTCATCACCAACACAGTTAGACAGCGCAAAATATACCAAACCAAAAACTACAATCTAAGAATGAACGTCCAAACATATGTAATACAGAAGCTTCGATCGGCTATATGGTACTCATTAGACCATGAGCTTCTAGAAAACGCTGAATTTACCGCCGAACGATTAATGGCTGTAACCAAATCAGACGTTGAGTCGATCTATCTTTATGGTCTTGTATTTTACCGTCAGGGAAAGTACAAAACTGCTTTTAGAGTTACTGCAAACCATAAACATGCTGGATGTGCCTACATTGCTGCCAGATGTGCTTTGAGGCTAGATTTACCAAAAGATGGTATAGAAGCATTACAACAAACAATTCAATATTGGAATATAACTGATGACAAAGATGAAATAGAATATGAAACAAAAAGTGAATCATATGGAACAATACGAAAGTCAACACCTGACCCTGCTGTGATATTCGGGCTTTTGGGAAAATTATACGCTGCTACAGGCGATGTGAAGGAAAGTTCAGTATATCATACACAGGCATTGAAACTAAATCCTTATCTTTGGGACTCTTTTGAACAACTTTGTCAAATGGGTGTGAACGTCAATACTAAATCAATTTATAAACCTAAGAATATTATAACAGGTAACTTAGCTAGCAATTCAACTGGGCGTATGGTTACAAATGAAATGAGTAATAGCATTAGTGGTTTAAATAAAGGAAAATCCACATCTAGCGGATTAGCCCCAATGAACCCAAAAGCATTTTTCAATAAGCCTAATCCGTATAATAATGACGATACTTCATTCAGTTTCAATATTTCTCATGATACTAATCCAAACATAAATAACATTTTCTCAACTCCTAGGTTGAAACGTTCTTCGGTTTCTGATGCACCTGCCAGGAAACCAGCCAAAAATGGTGCAAACACTGACATGAACGATCCAATACAAAAGTTAGGGTCAAGATTTACCTCCTCTAAAGTCACTTCAAGACTTATAACACTGTCTACTCCAACTTCAAATAGCAGTAGTATGAATTTTGGAAAAAGAGATGTCAAAAGGACCGGAAAATCCATTCAGCCAACAAGCCCTAATATTTTGAGCACAAAAAATAATTCGCTAGATATTAGAAAAAAAGAATACAGCATACAAGCCGAATTCCAGTTGATGACTTTATATTCTATATTTGCACGAGGTTTGAAGGCGTTATCTAGATATGATTGTTATAAAGCCATAAGGATCTTCAATCAACTTCCGGATTCGCAAATTGAAACACCGTGGGTCTTGGGGAAGCTAGGGAGACTTAATTTCGAGATCGTGAATTATGATTTAGCTGAGCAATATTTTTCAAGATTAAGAAAGTTGATCAGAACTAGAGTGGAGGATATGGATATTTACTCAATTGTTTTATGGCATTTACAGAAAGATGTGGAATTAAGCTTCTTGGCACATGAATTATATGAAATTGACAAATTAAGTCCCCAAACTTGGGTAGCAACTGGAAATTTATTCTCTTTACAAAAAGAAACTACTGAAGCTATCAAGTGTTTTCAGAGAGCTATTCAGGTAGATCATCGATTTGCTTATGCTTATACTTTACAAGGGCATGAATACGTTTCTAATGATGCCTATGAAAATGCTTTAGAGTGTTATAGAAATGCATTATTGTATGATCCAAAGCATTATAATGCACTATACGGTATTGGTATGGTTTATTTAAAATTGTGTGAGTATCAAAAAGCAGAATATCATTTTCGAAAGGCATGTGACATTAACCCTGTCAATGTTATATTGATATGCTGTGTTGGTATGGTGTTGGAAAAAATGAATAAGCGAGAACTAGCAATGAAACAATATCAGTTAGCAACAGAGCTACAACCCTTAAGTCCATTAGCTCTCTTCAAAAAGGCTCAGCTATTATACTCCATGCAACAAATTCAAGCATCACTCACAGAGCTAGAAAAATTGAAGTCTGTTGCGCCAGAAGAAGCTAGTGTTCATTTCTTATTGGGCCAGTTGTATAAAACAGTTCAAAGAAAGAATGACGCAATTAGAGAGTTCACAATTGCTTTGAACTTGGATCCAAAGGGAGGCCAATTAATCAAAGATGCCCTTGAGACTCTTAATGAAGATAATTGAAACGGTTCTAGTTTGTATTTTATATTATGCGTATATTTTGAATGGATTTATGTCTATTTTTTCATGCTTCTAGTGGGCTTGATATTAGGTGGTAGCCCGCAACTATTCAAAAAGTCAAAACGAAGTTCTGTAATACCTTGGCGTTTGCTGTCTTTTTGTTTCCCCTCTGTGCTGGTGAAAAAATAATCTGGCAAAATTTGAATACCATTCTCCTTTATTGTACTTTCGAATTCTTCGATTGCTTCGCTTAAGATTCTTATATTCTTCAATTTATCGATCTTAGTAAAAACAATACTATAAGGTAAGCCGTTCTCGCTTAATAAGCCTATAATTATCTGGTAGTCGTTATTAGTAAAGCCATGAGCTGCATTTACGAGAACATATATTTTCTTTAGCTCCAGTCTATTGAGTAAGTACTTTGTAATTTCCTGCCCTTGTTTCTTAGTAGCTTTTAGACCATAACCTGGCGTATCAATAATTCTAAATCTGTTGCCAATATTGAAGCAATTGATGGATTTCGTAAACCCAGCTTTTCGCGAGGCAAAGGCAAACTCCTCGGTATTCTTGTGGCTAGTTACGCTACAAACACCATTCAACAATGAAGATTTCCCAACATTGGTTTTACCAATTAGAACTATTTCTGGTAAAGGTTTCAACAATTCTGGATCTATTTTAAGTTTCTTTTCGTGATACTGTTTATAGTATTCTTGTTTTGTCTCTTCAAGATCAACAACATCTTCCTGTTCATTGCTGCCACTGGCAGACGTTGACTCCATTTCTTCTAAGATTTCTGACAAAGGCTTTGTTTTGTTTTGCAACTCTGAAGCTTCGTGTCTCTCATTATTATATATCTTGTACATTTCACTTGGAATTTTTTCAAACTCACTAACAGCCCATGAAAATTTTACTTTGGTAGTATTGAAAAAATTATTGACATTGGAACGCTCACTTTCTGCTTCTGGAAGAATTTGAAATGGCGACTTGAACTTATCTAAAAGAAAAACTGAGCTGATTACTTCAGGCTTTGGTTTCAATTTTCCTTTTTTACTTTTGGAATTGGTTTTTGATTTTTCTAGTACTGGTGATTCTGTTTCTTGGGACTTCAAAATCTTTTTCTTTAGAGCCTGTAGAGGCAGAGTTTCTTGTATTGAACGGCAGAGTGCTGAAGAAGATATACATCTCCGCTGTATTTCGGTGATGAAAAAATAAGTATTTTTTTTCATCTTCTTAAATTCACACTTCAGACATAGATTTGTAATTAGGTGTGGGCAAACCTAAATGTTCAATGTTAATGCCGATGCAGAAGAATTATAAAAAAAAAAAAAAAAATAAAAAATAAAAAAAAAATTTTGTCAGATAAAAATTGAACAATAGAATTGTAAAAAAAGAAAACGACCTCGGTGAGGATTGAACTCACGATCTTGCGATTAACAGTCGCACGCCTTAACCAACTTGGCCACGAAGT
>JASTUB010000477.1:0-12194 GCA_031124825.1 Saccharomycopsis vini
AAAAAAAAAAGTTTTAAATAAATAATTAATTAGTAAATTAATTTGGTTTTTTTTTTTTTTTTTTTTTTTTTCATTTTTTTTTTTTTTTGTGGTTTTTTTTTTTTTTTTTTTTAATTTTTTTTATTTTTTTTTTTTATTTTTTTATGATTTGAAAAGGGAATTTCTAGTTTTCAAAGCAATTCTTTTTTTTATATTCCAGATCTATATAAAGAATATCTATTATTTTGAATGGATGAGAAGATTTAAACAAGAAAATTAAAATAAGAAAGATAAAAAAAAATCTTTTCCACCAATAATAAGCAACAACGCGTTCAATAAAACCTCAAAAAAGAGGATAAGATCTTTTATTTTATTTTTTTCTATTATTATTTTATACAAGGTTATGCAAATAATAAACATGTGCATATAATCTTAAAATTTATATTTATACAATTGAGACTTTTCTCTTTCATTTCCTAATATCAATTTTCATTCCAAATTGTGAATTAAGTATATTCTTAATTATAATCAAATGAAAAAAAAAAATTTAATAAAAATAAAAAAAATATAAAAAAAAAAAAAAAAAATGTTACTATTTATATCACACATCAAAAATTTTTATTGTTCTCTAAAATTGAAAAGTCATTTTTTTTTTTTATCTTTCAAACATTGAATGTGTTTATTTGTTGTAGGGATTATATGTGGCAACTTTTGAATTGATCAGTGATAGATACATTGACCGAGTGAATACACTATGGTTTTCAATATCAAGACTACTCTTCGTCTTCATTGCTTGAACAATACAAAAAATTTGGGGAAGGGGGAAGAAGTCATCAAGAAAAAAAAAAATAAACACGTTTTTGGAATTGAAGAAAAATATATGTAATCAAAAATAAATATAAATGGTAAAAGTAATATACATATATATATATATATATGTTCTACTCTGGCTTTCTTTTCTTTTCTTTTTTGCTTGACTGAACTTAGGTACTAATAATAATTGGAAAAATCATCATTTTATAAAGATTTCATAGAAAAATATTTGAATTTAGATATTTACACTGTACACTTTTGCTTAGAACGACGTTTGATCGATATTTGTATGAAAAAAAAATAAAAAAAAAAAAACAAGTAATAATGAGGATATTTAGTTGGAAAATAATAATGTAATGATGTGTTGGTTGAAAAATAACAAATGACATTTGGTTGAAAAATAACAATAAAATTCAAAATAATTATTTGATACTTCTACAAACCCAATAATAAAACATTAGTGAACCAAAAAAAAAAAAAGATATACATCATTGCATATTTGAAGATATCACTAAAAACATAAAGAGCACAGAAATGAAAAAGGAATACAAAAAAAAAAAAAAAAAAAAAAAGGACGCCATAAAATTGTAACTCCCATAATTTAATAAAAATAGCAAGAAATAAAGTATAAGAATACGAGAAAAAAAAAAACAGAAACCCTCTCTCCACCACATGTCATACCAATCCATGTTGTTTTTCAAATTTCGTTTTAATTTTTTTATACCAATCATCAAGACTTTCACCATTTGATTGATTATGAAGAGCAACAATCAAAATTGTCATATTATCGAATCCTATTCCCGTATTACTATTAGTTGTTTTTAAAATTTGATCAATAATCAATTCACAAATTTTATCCAATTTGATACCTGAACCAATTTTTTGTCTAATTAAATGAACTAGAGAAGAATTTTTAAAAGAATCCCAAATACCATCACAAGCTAAAACTAAAAATTCATCATTGAAATAATCGATTTTAAGTTGAATAATTTCAGGATCAACTGTTACTTGAGTTTCTTCACTTGGAAGTAAAACTTCATTATATGAATTACTATTATTTGTTATTGTTGATAATTGTATGATTTCATTTTTATCATTGATATAGATTTTTTTTTTTTTGAAATTGAAATCTCCAAATGCTCTAGATAAAGCTAAAGAACCATTTACTCTATTCATATTGACCATTCCACCAGCATCTTGAATTCGTATCAATTCACCAATATTTTTTGGTTTATGATCAAATGACAAATTTTTGGCACTACCATTTTTTGTGCTTAACACACATCTTGAATCTCCAGTATTACAAATAAACATATCAATATTATTTAAAATCACTAGTACTATTGAAGTTGACCCACAAATGAAATTTTTTGAAAATATTTCATAATCACATTTCAAAAATGCGTTTTTCAAAAATTTGAAATAATCGTTGTTCTTATTATTATTATTATTAGGATGATAATTATTTTTAAATTCATCAATTATTATTCTTGGTAAATTATTTGCCAAATATTTTGCGGTTTTTGAACCTCCATGACCATCAAATACTCCAAATATTTTCAAATTGATCAATTCTTCTTGAATTTCAAATTTCAAATTAGGTTCTTTACCAAGATTTGGATTATTATTGATTATAGGAATTGATTTTCCAACTTTAAAAGTTTCTTCAATTGAACAATGTGCATCTTCCATCGTGTGTCGCCACCCTTGACATGATCCAATCACATAAGATAAGGCGTCTGATTCGCTCATTATGGTTGTTTTATCAGTTACCGGTTGAGAAAGTAATTGACCCATTGTTAATCTATAATCTATTCTATAAGAAAAAAAAAAAAAAAAGGAGCAAGAGAAAAATATTATTAATAAAAAAAAAAAAAGAAAATCTTTCAGATAAAATGAAAAAATATATTTTGTAAAAAATTTGATCTATTGATCTTTTTCCCTTTTTGTGGATGTTGTTATCAATCGCATAAATATATATATATATATATATATATCTGAGAAAGTAAAAATGATAGATGTTTAATTCAATGTTTTCTTTTAATGGTTTGATAATTTAAAAGAAGAAGAAAAAAAAAAAAAAAAGGAATCGCCTATCTTCTTTTTATCTTATCTCTATTTGATAATTATTGTAATCAAAAAATTGATTTTTCTTTTAAAAATTGCGGCAAAAAAAAAAAAAAAAAAACATCAAAAACTAAAAAAAACAGCAAAAAAACAGCAAAAAAAAAACAAAAAAAACACTAAAAATTGCTGGAAGAAGAAGTGAAGTGTCTGCAAAAAAAAAAAAAAAAAAAAAAAAAAAAAAGGATCCAACAATGCGGTACTAAATCAGATATTCTTTTAATTTATTCAAAGATGTTATATATATATTAATTTGATCTTTATCCTTTTTGTATTAATTTAAATTTATCTTTTTTTTTTTTTTTTATCTCTTATTATTTTTCTATATTTTCAATTATGTGATGATTACCATTTCTGGCATCTGATCCATTCTTTTGGCGAAAATATATATATATATATATATACTGCTGTTGATTTTAAGTGTATGTATTTCAATTATATAAGATAAAAAATCTTTTGTTTTATTTTTCTAATTATTTGAATCAGGAATATTCATCATGCATTATGTTATAATTAATGACAGGTTTAGTAAATTCTGATTATAATGAACGAAAGGTTTAGTAAATTTTGATTATAATTAATAAAAGGTTTAATAAATTTTGATCATAATAAAAGAAAGGTTTAGTAAATTTTGATCAAACAATTTTTATTGGACTTTATCATTGGTTCGAAATCATGTATCCCTATTGGATTTTTAGACATCCACCATATTTTTAAATTAATTGAATTTTTATGATCTTTATCTATATGTATTTTTCACCATATTTTTATCTAATTGAATTTCTAATTGTTTGAAATGAACATTTCAATAGGTATGTATGTTTCTTTTATGGATGTTTGAAGGATGATGTTTGATGGATTATTTCATTATATTTGAAATTCATTAGAAAGTCAATCTAAAAAAGTAAAAAATTAATGGAAAATCAATGAAAATTCAATGAAAATTCAATGAAAATGATAATCAATAAAAACGAAAATTCAATGAAAGCAAATTAACAACTTTATTGGCCATTTTCACCTCTATTTTTTTTCCAAGATTCTGAACCTGTTTCTCTACCTTTTTGATCAGAGATATGATCATCATATAATAGGCTTAAATTTTGTAACATTTTTTTTTCTTGATAATCCATCAAATATAATTCTTTAATCAAATTTTTATCATCTAACAATTTTTGTTTTTTAGTCAAATCAATGAATTCGATGACTTTTTTCAAATTTTCTTCATCAATCAAGTTTCGATCCAATTGATTATTGTTTTTATTTCTTTGATCGATATATTTATTGGATAAATCCACAAATCCATAATCTGAGATTCCTATAACATAACTCATTTTTTTCCCCCAATTGTTACAATATAACAAAGGTTCATTGAATGAATTTTCACAAGAATCCAAATGGATCCATTTTTGGTAACTAGGAGAATAATATTCAGTCCAAACATGGTCTTCTTTATTCCAAACGTATCTTACTTTGACAACGTTAATAGTTTTCAAAATCCAATAAAAGCAATTTGCAAATTCTCCGCATCGGCCTTTTCTAGTTTGAATCAATTTTTTTGGATGATTGAAACGAGGAAATCTATATTGATGATTACAATTCAAGCATTGATAAATTTCGACATTTGTAGCGTGACCCATTGATTTTTCTTCAAAATTAGGAGGACAACCTCCTAATAATCTGATTTTATCTTGAATTTCATTACCACATTGATTACAAGTGTCTTTATTAACCCATTTGAAAAAATCTTGTTTGAACCATTTTAGGATTTCTTTGACAAGTAAATCTTCATGACTTAGGGTGTTATTATTATTATTATTATTATTATTATTATTATTATTATTATTATTATTATTATTCAATTCAATGTTATTATATAAAGTATCAAATGGAATCAATTGAAGAATCGATTCTTGTAAATCATCATCATTTGAATATTTATCTGTGATTTCACCAAGGTTGATCAATTGTCGAACAAATTGATTTGTTGATTTATGGAATTGGAAACTAGATACAAAATCATTACAATTTGAGATTTGTTGATGATATAACTCATTGGCTAATTTGGTATCATCATCTATTATTATTGGTGGCATAATTAGTGATAGTTGCTAATAACAACAACAACAACAACAAGCAATTGTGATTGTGTGATTTTTTAAAACAAACAAATAAGAGAAAAGAGGATGGGTCAGCTGACCTACAAAGTAGTAGTAGTAGTAGTAGGGGGTGGGTGGTACCCCATATTTACAGTGGAGTGGAGTGGAGTGTGGAGACCCCCAAAAAAAAGAAAAGAGATTCGAGACTTTTTTTTTTTTTTTTTTTTTTTTTTTTTATTTATTTTTTTTTTATTTTCTTTGAAGTAAAAAGGCTCTCTCTTATCAGAAGTGGTGGTTGTACTTTAATGTTATACAAGAATAATAGGAAAAACAACCGTTTTTTATTTATGGAGAAGATGAATTTTAATCTTAATTAATAAAAACGGTTTTTTTTTGTTTTTTTTTTTTTTCCCATTGCATTAATTAATTAATTAATAAATCAAGTGTTAATAATAAATATTTTGAAATTCTATGCATCCAATGTATACTTGACAAAACAACGGTTTTTATTTAATAATCATGATGTAATAAAATAATAATAAAATAATAATAATAATAATAATGGTTTGAAAAGTTGATAAATCTGTATGTATACATCAACCAAACGGTTTCAAATTACTCTTTTGATCCAAGATAGTGTAGGTAATAGTAGTATAATTTAAAAAGGGGTAAGTAATACCTTAACAAATAAAAATAAAAAAAAAACAGTCATCGACGAATTATCTTTTTTTAATGAATTAAATTCTGTACATAAAATAAAAAGGGTCACACACTTTAATAATAAAAGGATGTTGTTTCTTTTTTGAATCTATTTTACTTTTATTTTTTGAAGGTTTTTAATATAACAGTTTTAAAATGCGTCTTCGATGTCTTTTTTTTTTTTTTTTTTCATATTTAATAATCGTCAATCGCACTTTTTAAATTTTTTCTTTTCTTTTTTAGACCTTATTCAGTTATTCAATAATTAATAATCAGAAATAGAAGGTATCATTTCCATTCTACATAAACCTTTTTTTTTTATTGTTTATTATTATTTGGTGGGGCTTCTTTTTTTTTCTTATTCTAATTTTCCCTACTTGATTTTAAAAAATTTTTTTTTCTTACTACTACTACTACTACTACTATTACTACAAAAAGTAGTGAAGCCCTGAAAACGGTAATTTTTTTTTTTTTTTTTTTCTCTCCTTATTTATTAAATCCTCTCTTTTTTTTTTTTTTTTTTTTTTTCACTTAATTGACAACACATTGACAAATAGCACACTTTTTTTTACTATTGCTGTCATAATAGCTTTTTGTCACTAAAAAGTTAATATCTTCAATCCTCATTATGAAAAAAAATTATAACATGTCAGACCAAAATAAAAGTTCAAAAAGAATATCAATTAATAGTTTGAATAATATAACTTCTCCAACTATATCAACAGAACCAAATTCCCCAACAACAACAACAACATTAGACCAAGAACAACATAATAATCAAGGAAATAATAAAATTAGACATAATTCAATTTCTTCTACCTCTTCTCAAAATCAGCAACCTACTTTACCATCTTCAACCAGGGTTTCTGGTAGATCCACCCCAATCTTACAATCTCAAGGTGGTAGTGGTGGTGGTATAAATGGTCAAACAATGGTTGGTGGTGTGAATAATCATTCAAATTCAAAAATCCAACATCAATTCAAAAGTCAAGAAAAAATCAAATTATTGGAAGAAGTTGTCAAATGTAACCCTTATAAACATAAAAGACATGGGTGGCAAAGAGTTAAAGAAGGTTATCTTCTTTGGAAAAATGAAAATAGACCTCAATATGCTGATCCTGCAGAAGATTATATCAAAAGAAAAGTCCAAGAAATTTTAAGATTATATGCTCGTCTGGGTAAACTTTCATTAAAAGATAATGGGTTCAATAATATTGAATCCGATGATGCAAAATATTTCTTGACTCTTGTTGAACAAATCACCGCAATTAAAAGATCAGAAAATGAAGACTCAGATTACGCAAAAGATGATATATCAATCATAGATTCGTCCCATTATTTACAACAACAACAACAACAATATTCACATCATCCTCATCTTCAATATCCTCTTCCTTTACCTCAGCTGCATCCGGAACAATATCCATCCTATGATTATGATAACATTGATCGACAAAAAAGAAGAAAAATTAGTATTTCCGGAACTTATCTGAATTCAAGTTATATTTCATCTCCAATCCTTCAACAACAAAGCTCTAATATTAGATCTGGTAGAGTGCCTCAAATAATCCATCATCATCATCACCCTCAAAGTTATACCAATTCTCATTCTGGTTATAGTACTCCTGTTCCTCCTCCTCCGGCTCCTCCTCCGGTTCCTCCTCCTCCTCCTCCTCCACAACAACAACAACAACAACAACTTCATGCACAAGATGATAACACTCGTGCTTATAATACACTCCATCAAACACTACCCGCTCATATACAAGCCAGCACCACTATTGGTGAATTATCAATTGATGAATTCATACAAATCATGAATAAGAATAATCAAGATTTTGCCACATCTTTTGCAACAGAATTCACAAAATCTCTTAGTGAAACACTTTGTGAAACAATGTCTAAAACTATTAAAGAAGCAATTGAAGAAACTACAAAGAATAATTTAGAAATAATTAGAGAGTTGAAGCGATTATAGTTTTTTTTTTTTTTTCATTTCCCCCCTTCTTCCTACTACTCCCCCTTCTCTTTTTTTTTTCTTTTTTTTTAATGAATGAATGAAAAAGCTTTACAGGTTATAATAGTTCTTTTCTTGCTCCTTTTTCTTATATGTTTTGTTTTGTTTGTTAACTTTGCTCATGTTTTTTTTTCCATCATCATTATTATTATTATATTTATTTCTCTAATTGCCAGTTTTCTTGTTTACTTTAACTTGGATTATTGATTTACTTTAGGATTGGGCATATATGTGGTTGGCTTTTGTTTTTTCCTTTCCCCCCTTTCCCCCCCCCTCTCCACCCTCTCTCATTAATATTATATTTTCTCTTTTTATCTTTTTACTTTTAATATATTTGTTGTTATAGATTCTTTTCAATTTAATAGATTCTTTTCTCCTCTAATGTCAAAAAGTATACAAATATATGTATATATTTTTTGAGGTTTTTTCCTTTTTTTTAAAAATCCCAAATGTATTCAAATTATGTATTTCCAGTTATGTTTAATTAATCGCACAAATGTATTTTCAATTAATGTATTTTCAGTTGTGTTTAATTATTCGTACAAATGTAACAATTAAGGACTGCTTTTTTTTTTGGCCCTCTTTCGGTTTTAAACCGTATAAAGAAATATAAACCACCCCAATCCATGCTATTTCATGTACACTTTTTGGACAACAAAAAAAAAAAATATCAAAACAAATAAAAAAAAAATGCATTTACATACATATTCAAAACAACTAACATTGCGTTTGCATATATAAATTGCATTTTTTAATATAACAAAAAAAAAAAATAAAAAAAGAAAGTTATAAAACTTGCGTTGCATTGCATAGATGACAAGCAAAAACTGGAAAAAAAAAAAAACACCACCTACCTACTCTACTCACTTACTCATAAATTTTTTGTTTTATATATACGTATATGCATATATATATATATTACGTACAATAAAATATTTAATGCTGATTTTTTTTTTGTTTTTTTTGAAGAAAGTTTCTAGAAGGCCATCTCAAATGGTGGCTTGGAAACAAATAAATTAAATGTCAAATGTCTGTGTCATTTAACAAAAAAAATAAAAGTTATATATATACTAAAAATTGAAAAAAAAAAATAATAAAAACAAAAAAAAAATAAAACTACCAAAATTAAATTCAAAAAAAAAAAAAGACATAAACTCCAAGAAATAGAATCCCCTCGATCTCTCAACAATTGAAGATAAAAAAAAAACAAAAAAACTCAACGAGATCTGAAACATGTCCCTTTTGTTTGTCTTTCTTTTCTCTTGTTTTGCATGACACTTTGGATTTTCTTTCTATTCTTTTTTATTTTTTTTTTTACTCTTTTTTTGCATGACAATTGAATTATCTTTCTATTCTTTTTTTTTTTTTTTCCAAAGGCCCGCTGAGATTGGAATCCAAATGGTGGGTCGA
Source organism: Saccharomycopsis vini (assembly GCA_031124825.1). Classification (NCBI taxonomy): domain Eukaryota; kingdom Fungi; phylum Ascomycota; class Saccharomycetes; order Ascoideales; family Saccharomycopsidaceae; genus Saccharomycopsis; species Saccharomycopsis vini. The sequence goes on from JASTUB010000477.1 coordinate 9,139, forward strand.
CGTAAGCTGGATAAAACAAAAAGCTTTTAGTGCGTAAAAAGAGCCGCGCGCAAAAAAAATTTACTCGTCTTTAATTTGGTCTCTATTTTTGTGCAAAACATTTTTTTGGTTGAAGAGTATTTAATTTTAGACTACTAAGTGCAATCATATGTTTGTATATTTTCTCGTCTATAAATATTTCATCTATTGGTATTGGTTTATCATGGTGCATTTTTTTTTTTTTAAACTGCTCCCTCCCGCAGCCGCTCGTATTTTTTTTTTTGCGCAAACAATTTTCTATGAATTAGCAGTCACTACTGAATAGTTTTTGCGCTGTTTATTACGCACTAAAAGTTTTTGTTTTGTACTTTGTCCAGCTTACATAATAGTGCACTCTTTTTTTTAAAAAAAAAAAAAATAAAAAGTCAGATTCAGTTTGGTCTTATAGAAATCGTAATTGATTAAAAACTACTAACACAAAAAAAAAAAGAAAAAAAAAGAAAACGTAAAAATTTCCTATTTATAAATTGTATATTTGATCTATATATGTGTAACTTAATATTTGATAAGTATTAGAAACGTTTCTTTTTTTTTCTCCCTCTCTCTTTCTTTTCTTCTTTTTATATACAAAATTTAATTAATTTGCATAGAACAAAATGCAAAGAATAATTGAAATTTCAAATAGAAGTCTATTTTTTTTATTTTTTTATTTTTTTTGTTGGGTGAAAATCAATAAAAAAAAAATAAAAAAATAAAAAAAAAAAAAAACCGTTTCCGACGGTGATTTGAATCCAAACAAGGAAACCTTTTTTTTTTAATTTTTTTCCTTTCTTCTTCCCCGGTGATGACCGAGGCTTATTTTTTTAAGCGAATCTTTTTTTTTTTTTTTTTTTTTTGACGTAACAAATTATTGGTTTTTAAAAAAATATTGACCAAAAAGATTCGTTTGATGAAACAAAAATAACAAAAAAATGCCGTGTAATTATAAGAAGAGGGAAGGACCAAAAAAAAAAAAAAAAAACCTTATACTTGAGAGAGATCATTCATTGCTTGACGGAATTTTTAACTAATATATATATACATCATGGCTATAAATTAATTACCCACAACACTTTATCGATCAATATTTTTTTTTTCCAATTTGCAAATCCGTTCGTATTCCAATGTTGACCTCAAAATTAACGAAATAATTGCCTATATTATATAAGTAAACCAATCGAGATATATCTCGAACGAGATCTCCAAAAACTAAAGTTTCCATTTTTGCACCCCAATGATAAACGAATTCTTTTGATAATGTCAAAAATAAAAATAAAAAATATATACTATAATAATAATAATTATTACCTCACACATCAAAAGTAAGACAAACATGATTTTCTTTTTTTTTTTTTTTTTCACGAAAAATTGTCGTGACAGTAAATTGATTATCCAAAAATCGTCCCTCATGTTACTTAAAAGTTTATCGATTGGATAATAAGCATATCCACATCAATTATTATTATTGATTGCTACACCCCCCATTATTACTTTTTTTTTAACTAATTGTACTATATTTACAAAGAAGATTGATAGAAAGGACTCATTATCCGACAGAGAGCCTCGATCCTATTCTGAGCTATTTAGATTTACTTCACCAAAAAAAAAAAAACTGGTATCGGAAACCCCTCATTCGTTAAATACCGTCGTGATTTCTGTATGTTAATAACTATCATCTAGAGCCCAGCTGAAGGTTCCCAAATTCGCTAATCCGATAACAGCTTAATTCTTTTTGCTTAGCTCTCTTTTGATCGTATCCAACTCTTCAACTTGTTTTCTGTTTCTTTCTTCTAATTGATCAATTTTTTCCAATAAGTAGTCGTGAGCTTTCTGTGTTTCTTCTTTGATTCTTACTGTTTCTTCCAATTTTCTTTACATATTGATGGCGTTATTCAATGATTTTTCTAACATGGTTTCTTTCTCGTCTAACTCCTCAATACTATCATCCCCGTGTTGTTGTTGTTGTTGTTGTTGTTTTGCAAGTGTGCGTTTTTGTTTCTGTCTTGCCGCCACGATTTGAAGTGACTCCAACAACTTTGCGATGTCTGATATCTTCAATTCCGTTTCACTTTCACCCTTGGCCCTTGGAAGTTGAAAGTGATTGATTACTAGCAACCATATTTTAAATCGTTAGTCGTGTGTTTTTTCCTCAATGGTTATAAAATGTTCAAACAGGAAAACTGATTTATGGTTTAAAACAAGCTCCATTAGTTTGGAATGAAAAGATTCATGGTGTTTTTTACAGGAATTTCTTTCAGTCAAATTGCTACTAATCAATGACTAATCAAGATAAGACTATTATTTTTTTGCCAATAAATAAATAAATACCAAAACAAGGAACAAAAAAAAACATAACCTTTTTTCCTCGAAGATTCATGTTTAAATAATTGGAATATATTTCTCAATAGGACAACTAATTATAATCATTTTGATTTTTTATACATGGCGGATATCGCTTTTCTTGCCAAATTTTAAAAAAAAAATATTCTTACATGTAAAAAAAAAAAAAAAAAAGCCTGTCAAATATGAATGATTATTTGATTAATAAAAAAATTGATCCGACAATTTCTTGTCAAAATTCTTTAATTCCTAATTCAATAAATTTTTCATTTGATCAATTGACTTGTTATGATACTCTTAATCAACAATTTAATATAAATAAAATCAAAGTTCTTCGAGAAGCTAGTATTATAAATGACGATGAATTGACCGATTTAAAAAATGATTTAATTTTATTAAAACATCATCTTCGACTGATTTATCATGTTTTTCCTACTTCTTCTTCTTCTAATAATAATCAAATATCAGGAATAAGTTCAATGGATTTGGATAATATAGAAAAAACTTATTTGATTTCAGGAACAAATGATGGGAAAATAAAAGTTTGGAATACTAAAGAATGTAATAATAATGATAATAATAATGATAATAATAATGATAATAATAATGATAATAATAATGATAATAATAATGATAATAATAATAATAATAATAATAATAATAATAATAATAATAATAATAATAATAATAATAATAAT
>JASTUB010000478.1:0-12172 GCA_031124825.1 Saccharomycopsis vini
TTTTTTTTTTTTTTTTGTTTGAGTGGGTTTTTTTTTTTTTTTTGGTGGGGGGGGGGGGGGGGGTGGGGGGGGGGGGGGGGGGGGGGGGGGGGGGGGGTAGATCTTTTTTCTTCCTAATGATGATGTCTCTTTTTAGGTGAATTATGTCAAAGTTTTTTGATGGATTTAAATATACTATTCTAGTAACTTTTATGAATAATAAAGAATCCTTTGAAGAGTTGATGCTAATCAAAGAAATAAGATTGGCATTGTAATCATGATGATGATGTCCAAAATACAGTTACTCACGTCATGTTTTCGGCATGTTTTTTTTTTTTTTTTTTTTTTTTTTTTTTCCATTTTCTCCCTTTTTCTTTTTTTTTCCGGTTTGGATGTAGAATTTATTGAGTTGCAATTTTTAACTTATTTCCAGTTATATGTTATTATTAAGGTTAGAGGTAACTTGATAATGTGAATGTCATCTATATAATCTTAATATTTTCTTGCATCGGTAAGCTCCCCCCCCCCCCCTCTTTCTAGTAAAATGCGCGCTAATCAAGTTTCCAAAAGGGTTCAACTAATTAAAAACTTGAAGAGTACGTGAAAAAAAGGAGAAATATTTGAATTGACAATGCAATAAAGATTGACAATACAATAAAGATTGACAGGATAATAGTAAAAATCTTAAAATTGAAAATATAATAAAAATAAAATGAAAAAAAAAATAATAAAAAAAAAATAGAAGAACAAAGAGGAAAAGCGCGTCTTGATTTCCACCTAATAATGTGCAAGTTGTACATTTTTTTTTTTTCAAAAAAAGATGATTGAAAACTTTCACAGTGTCTTTATTAATATTATTACATTATTTATTTGTGATTAAAGATGAGGAAAATAAAAAATAAAAAATAAAAAATAAAAAATAAAAAATAAATAAATTCTTTGAACAGAAATAAATCTACACTTTATAGATTGTAAATCCACCGATTATAATCTTCTATAGCCGTTGTATATAGTTTTTTTTCTTCAAAGGAAGAAACACACTCAAAGATAACATTCAACAATAGAAATATTATTCATTTCTTCTTTTTTATCTAATTTTTTATCTATTTTTTTTTTATTTTTTTTGGAGGGTTTTTTTTTTTGGGGTTTTTTTCCATAATAATCAATTTCCCCCTTTTTATTGATTTCCAAAAGATAAACTGTACAGAAAATATAAAATTCCTCTAAAATTAAGAAGGAAACTTGGAGATACTGTTCATGGTAAGAATTTTAATTAATAAAAAGAAATTTAATTAATAAAAAGAAAGAAAGAAATAAAGAAAGAAAAAATTTTCTTTTTTTTATTTAATTAAATACAGCTTTAACTGAGTTTACAAAAAACCGTTTCAAAATATTTTAAATTAGTTATTAACTTAAATTAGTAATTTAAAATATAATGTTAGAATTAATAATAATGTTTTGAAACAAAAATAATGGATAAACTAAACAAGAAATACAAATCTGGTTATTCGCTATAGTAAATAAACGATAATAGCTATAGTACTATCGTTTAGTTACTTTTTAGGTTCGTAGAAGAAGACCTAACTTTTCTATAGTTGATAATAAGGGCTGAACCCAACGCACCTCGACTTCAAGAAGAGCCTTTTTTTTTTTTTTTTTTTTCTTTTCTTTTTTTTCTACTTCTATTCTTTTGTACTTCTAACATTTTGGCTTTGAACATTCTTCAATATCCTAACAGGGAAGTTGTCAGAAACAGATTGTTTGTCTCGCATAGAAAGAAAATTAGCACTTTAAAAATTGAGTCTACTATTTAAATCTACCTTGTGAATTCCATCTGTACGTTACATTGCATATTAAAAAACAATACAAAGAAAAATCAAAAGACACAGAAACCATAGAATGATACACAGAAAAAAAAAATTTAATTTAAGTAGAATAGTTCTAACATTCTGGTTAGTATACTAATTAGCTTTTTTTTTTATTTTTTTTTTTTTTTATTTTTTTCATTTATATATAGCTTTCAAAAATCCACTACTTGTCAAATATTGATTAAATATGATGACCATGAGAAAATTTTTGGATTTTATCTAAAAAAAAAAGAAACAAAAAAAACAGCTTAACCAGACTCATTAGGAGGATTAAAGATTATTATTGATATACCATTTCGTTTTTAATTAGTCAAAATGTCCAAAATAAAGAAATTTATAGACTTGCAAAAAACCACACCAGCTAATCAAATGACCCAATCCATCAAATATCATGAAAATCATGATAGCATATATTATATGAGCAGTGATGACGAGGATGTGATCAGTAGCCGCGATTTCCAATTAGTCTGTGGAACTGCAAGAACAAGAAGAACAAGAAGAAGAACAGGGCTGAGCAACTTTCAGTACACATTAAATAGTGTAAACACTGCTGCAACTTCTGTGCATGACTGTTCAGAATCGGTTGTATCTAGAAATAATTCAGACGATTTCATGTCAGCTAAAAGTATCACTGGTTACTCATCTTCTTCAATAACTTCTAACGAAGAAAACTTCACACTGTTTGGTAATCAAAAGCCAAAACATTTGTTTCAAGAGAGACAATCTGCCTTGTTATCTTTAGAGCAACCGACGTTTGAAACTCCTAAAAAAAACTTCTCCTCCTCAATATCCCCAAATAAAAACAATTTTCATACCCCAGACTTAACAGAGAAAACTAGCAATCATAATAAAGAAGAAAACACACAAGCCTTTAAATTGCAATTACAAAAACCAAAGTTGATATATATACGCAAATCCAGAAATTCAATCACAGGTTCTCCATGCTCTCCTACTGCTTATTCTTTTCCATTATCATCACCTATTAAGGTTTTAGAAACTCCAAAAAGTAAAAGCATCCATCTAATTTCTCCTTATTCTCCAAAATTTGACAGATATATTCATGCAAATGGGGTTACAGTGACCCCAAAGCGTAACAATATTGACTTTGACAACAGAAACAACACAACTCCAAAGGATAAAATAAATAATCTTTTACTTTCGCCAATGTCAGTGACAATTGATTCAAAAATTCGTCGTCAATCAGTTCATATTATTCAAAAAATTAACAACAATAGCAATATCAACTCCACCATTAAATCGCCTACAAAAAGAACTATCCAATTATCCGATTTTCCAAAATTTGAGCTCCAAACTCCTAATAGAAATAACTCAAGACATGAAGATGATGATGAATTCAGCTTCATTAATTCTTATCAACAACCAACTCCCGAAGAAAACAGCATTTCTTATCATTCTATTGAAACTGAAGATGAAGAAGATGATTTGTTTGATGATATAATTGATACTTATTATGATAGATCTTTTACCAATAGTGAAGAAATCATCAAGCCAAATGAAAATCTACCTCCGAAAAGATCTAGACTGGATGATGCTTTGAAAGATATGTGTGAAGAGTTTCCTCCAATTGGCACTTTTACTACAACTCCCCTGTCTTTCAATAATTATGCCAAGCATAAAACCAGAATAAATTCCACTCAAAATGGTTCTATCAATAAAAACGCCAAAAGAATCTCTCAAGTTTTCAAAAATTCTAGTGCTAAAAAAATTACTAAAAAGCCTAGAAAAACAGCAGATGAGACTAACAGTAACGAAAAATCTCACAAAAAAGCCTCCACTAAACATATTTTGAAGAGATTGAGTATTAAAAATAATAATTAATCAGCTCTTGATTCAAAAAACTTATGTGATCATGAACCCTATATTTAATTAATATCAACTCCATTTATTCTCCAAACCTATACTTTTTCCTCATGCCAAAAAATTTATTAACGCTAACTCTATTTTTTTTCAAATTTTCCTTGCCTTTTTCTTGTTTTTTTTTTTTTTTTTTTGTTTTTTGTTTTTTTGATTTCTTGAAACTTTGTTTATTTAGTTAGTTTTTGCTTGTTATGATTATAGATTTTTTTTCTAAAAAAAACATTAAATGAAACGATTATACGAAAACCTTTAGCTTGTTTTTGGACTTTCAAAATGTAGTTTTAATTCTAATATTCTCTTACACTTGAATCATCTCAAAATAAGAGCTGACTATGAAATATTTCGCGAATATAAGACTCAAAAAGCTCAAACTTAATTCTTCTTGCCCATTAGGATTCCCCACGAATTTCTTGCAAGAAATGATCGATAAAATCCACCATTCTTTGATGTCGTATCATTCCTAATTTTTTTCCTTCATCTGTTTTTAAACTATCTTTCAATTTGAATAATTTTTCAAAAAAATGATTCAATGAATTGTTTTTAGACTTTTTTTGAGTCCCAGGTAGTTCTGTTTGCTCATCATATTCTTCCCTTGTTAAGTTGATGTTCGGCTTGACTTTCAAATCATAAAGTTTGGAATGACGACTACCTCCATAAGAAAAACATCTGGCAATACCAATACTTCCAATTGCATCTAATCTATCTGCATCACTAACAAAATCGTGAAGATCAAACTTTGCAGCTTGATAAGTTTCTCTTGTTAATGAGACATCTTGATCATCACTTTTAGCATTAGAACCTTTTGGTAAAGATTTTCTCCAACTGACCATTGATACTTCTTTCAAAATCATTTGCCTTTTCTCATCGGGTAACAATGGTTTCAATAATCCATCAAGGGTTTCTTGCTGATTATATCCAAATTTGGCATCGCCAACATCATGTAATAATGCGATTATTTCAACATCTTGCAACCCTTGTTTGAAATCATTGTCAACAACATTATTAAACGTAGAAGTATAAAGTCTTTTGGATAAATTTCGAACCCTAAGAACATGATCCCAATCATGTGCACTGTCTAAGTCTTCACAATGTTTTTCAACAAATTCAGAAATTTTAGCAATTAGGGTTTCAAATTCATTATCTGTGAAAGGCGCCATATTGTCTTGAATTCTTTTCTTGTTTCCAGTTCTTATTAAATTCAATTTATAAATAACTATTAAATAAATAAGCAACTAAAAGAAAGCAATCAATTTTTTCAATCTGATTTACATTTCGCCCAAGCAATCTTGCTTCCAAAGTTCTTCCCTCTTGCAAAAAAAGAAAAATAATATAACAATAAAAAAAAGTTTTTTTTAAAAAAAAACTCACAAGCAAAAAAATGAGCTGGTTGCCCATAGGAAACAAATCAAGGAGAAACTGAAAAAAAATATCACTGCTAGAGAATAACAAAATATAGGTAAAATAGACAATTGAATCAACTTTTAAAATTAAAAAAAAAAAAAAAAATAATAATAAAAATGATCAAATATATCAAAGGAGATTTATTGAAAGTCACCCCTACTCCCGGAATAATGCTTCATTCTTGCAACTGCCATGGAGTTTGGGGTGGTGGAGTAGCCTACTATTTGTCTCAACAGTTTCCAACCGCTTATAAAATCCACCAAGATTTTTGCTCAAAATTCCATAAACCTCAAGTCTTGTTAGGTAAGACACAAATTATTGATACCAATCCTTCAACACCTGCTTCTTCACAATTTATAGTGTGTTTATTCACGTCTCACTTTGGTGGCGGTGGTGGTGTGGATCATCCAGCTAGTATTGTTCGAAAAACTGATGATGCCCTTTTAGAGTTGAGAAAAAAATTGTATTGGGATAATCAATTAGAATTGACGAAATTAACTGATGATATAACTGAGATTGAAACTGTTAAGAAATTAAGGAAAATCTTTGAAATTAACGTAAATAGTGATGATAAAGTTGAGCAAAAGAAATTGGTGATTTATTTACCCAAGATTAATTCTGGAATCTTTGCTACACCTTGGGAGCAAACTGAAGCAATATTGAAAAAGCATCAACTATATTTTGATTTCAATGTTGTTGAATATGATCCCTGATTGAGTTAATGATTATTAAACTTACATAATATGTGTAATTGGTTCTTATTAAGAGAAATTCAATGACTACAGAGAAAATTGATGTGAAAATTATTAATCAATATAATCTGTAAATAAAAAGCAATTTAACCAAAAAAAAAAAAAAAAAAAAAAAAAGTATATAAACCGTTATCTAAAAAAAAAAAAGAACCTACAATATTGAACCCTCACAAAACCCAAAAGAAACAATAAATAACATACAAAATAAATAAATAATAGCTTAGACCCGTAGTAAATAGTCAAGATAACATGTTCAATATTGAATATAACCTCAATTATCATCGAAACTTTCTAGCTCAATATCTTCCTCCTTTTCTTCCTCATTATAATAATCACGATATAGTTGATCATAATAGCCATCTTCTTCACTTTTCTGCTCACTGCCGACATCATCATTTTCCAATACTAAGTTGGCAGTGTTGTATATAAATTGCGGCCTTTGGCTATCATTCCCTGAATTACTAAGAAACGTAGACATCGTTGAAATATCTGTAATTTTGCTCATATTGAACACTAACTTCGAGCGACCTCCATCCTCCTCAATATCGTTATTATGAACAGCTTTGCTGTTATCTGCCTGATTTTCGGCCGACAAGCCTCTAAAGTGACGGGGATTATTAGTGTGCGAGTTTGACAGCTGATTATGAAAAATTCTATAACTGCTATTAGTGGAAACAGATCTTGGAACAGCCAAGCCATATGCAATAATTTGATCCGTTAGAAAAGTTAATTTCTCATTGGCCCTCATAATCATTGATGGAACCGTGGTTCGAACAAAATCTTTTGTCTTCTCTCCCGCCTCAAGAATAACTTGTACAGTTCCATTTTTATTAGGATCATCAACTTTATATATACTATTTTTAGTCCTTGAGGGTCCTCGAAAAATTGAGTAATTGTCCTCGTCTTCATTGTGGCCATTATCGTTATCAATATCCCGATCATCAAAAGTATCCGGTACAAAAACAGACACTCGATCAATTTTATTTGATCCAAGTTCATCTTCATAAAAAGGACGTCCTAAGATTCCTTTATCCTGCTTATCTCGCTCACATGCATGTATTCTATCTATCCATTCCCAAACGATTACTGTTGCAATGACATATACCGAGGAATTGAAAATTTCTGATAATTCACCAGCCCAACTATTTGCCACATCTGCAATAAAAAATGCAACTTGCACAGTAGTTGATAAGATGCTCACTATAGTAATCAAGATTAAATTCTTTTTTTTAATAAATTCAAGTTTAATAAAACAGTAAATACCAATTAATACCGAGTACATTATACACATTGCAATTCTTAGGAGATAAACAAACGCCGGTAATATAGTCAAATTATTATTGGTTGAAGATAATTCTTCTCTATGTCTCATAAAATGAAATGTGGATATAGACCAAAGTACTTGCAGGATCACAGAAAGTGAAACCCCTAACGCGAAACTTAGTCGTTTTTCCTTTTGACGAGTAAACACTCTCATAATGATTTGTACTTGGCATAACTGTAATAAAAATACTGTGAAAAGATCAATGATGTTAAAACTATAACTTGCTTGAAGTTTATCCAATAATTCTTCGCCAGGTGCAATCCCCAATGCAATGCTTTGACCCAAGAATTTTATGGATATTATTAAAATGTTTATTAAATTTATACTACTTAATAAGCTTCCAAGTATTAAGCACCAACTAGGATTATGGGTATTTGTGAAAACAATAACTGTCAAAAAAATCGAAACCACTGTTGCAGATGTTGTCCAATAAATTATTGGATATAAACTATACTGAAATTTTTGAGATTTTTCTTGGCTAATAAAAGTTTGCCAGTCCGCCTTGACTAATGGTAAAAAGTCCGGTGATAAGATTTTGTTTGCGGTACATACTGGTTTAGAATTATAACATTCAATATGATAACTAAAGTTATCAAAGTACCTATTGAGAAAATCATTATCCATATCTGGTTTGATGCTCGATATTAGCAAACCATTCAAATCAATCTTCCCACAAGATTTAAAATCATAACCAAAAGAAGGGGCTCTCCATATTGGAGGTCTTTTTGTTATTGAATAATTCATGTCTCATTTTAAGATCTCAATTTGGTATTTTGGAATCTCATTTGAAACTGATTTTTGTTTCTTCCCTTTCGTTTTTTTTTTCTTTTCTTTTTTTTTTTTTTTTTTTTTTTTTTTTTTTTTGTTACAATTGAGGCCTGCGTATAGTAAAGAATACTGTATCGGTTCGGTTATGACAACGCCTAAATAATAAATACAATAGTGGCTTGGGTGAAAATGAAATCATATAATTAATAAAACTAAATTCCCCGAATGACAATAGAGGAGGTAATGATTGAGCATAGCTATCTTCAAGATGTCAATGATTTGATATGTTGTTATGATTTAAAACAAGAAAATACCGAAATCACAGAAAATGTTGCAGAGTTCTGCAACTATTTGGTTAATTCAATCACAGATTTGTCACCACAATTACAAATTTCTATACTTGATATGCTTACTCAGGTTAAATTCGAGAACTCTGACATATTTAATAAGCTTTTTTTAAAAGATCTGAAATACAGTATCGCATTAAAATTGGTGAAATTGTTAGATTCGCAAACTGAACTAGTTTCTAAGAAATCGTTTTTGTTAATTAAAGATATCTTGATGACTGAGTCACTTCAGACAAATCATATAAAGGACTTTATTTTAGAAATATGTTCTGAAACATTTAAAGATAATAAGGTGAAATCGACGGAAAGCTTAAATTCACCGCGCTATAGTTTGCAAACCCTACTATTGATATCATCCTTTGACAAAGTCAATAAAACAATTTATAAATCTCAAGTTCTTGATTCTCTTCGACCCTACCTATTCTCAAAGGATTCCAAAATTCTCATTTTTATTTGCAAGATTTTAGTTAACTCAACTCGTCAAGGAAACACAAGTTATTTTGATCAATTTGTTGACTCTCCTTACTATAGGTTTTCAATAAACCTCTTGCATAAAAAAGATGAATTTACAGAAATTCATTTATATGTATTATATTTTTTGGCTAATATTACTTCCAATTTTTCCGAAGATCAAGTGTCCAAATTTTTTAGTAGTGATTTAGTGCCTCATTTAAAAGAATATTTTTCAAATTCAAAAAATCCAGAATATTTAAAACTAGTACTAGCCATTTTTAACAATTTGACAAGAAATTTGGGTAATGAAGCTCCAAGAGACTTCAATCTTTTGAATGCAAGCATATCTATCTCATCAATAATTACATCTACAAAAGATGGTGTTTTGATCTACCAATCGTTGAATGTTTTAAAAAGTCTAATTATTTTCTGGATACGAAAATATGAAACTCCGGCCAGTAATAGCACTGAATTAGTGTTTATATTTAATCACGTTTTATCGTACCTCAGTGAGCCAAATGACAATGAGAGGCAACAACAAGATAAGATTAGAATCTATCATGTTATTCTTGAAATTTGCTTTCACTTGATAATCGCCAATAACGATCCAAGTATTAGACAAGAATTCATCAAAAGTAAAACTTTCAACTTATTATTGCAAATTTTGACGTTTGAGTTCAATTCCGAACCATCTCCATTTGAATCACAACTAGAGCTTGCACGGAAAGATTTTTTAAAATTTCTGATACTTTTATTTCAAATCTCTACAGACTTCACTAATGAATTAATCATTAATGGCAAAATTATGGTAAAACTATTAGATATTTTGCAAAATCTAGATTCTCAGATTGATATTATGCGTTTCAGAAAAGAAAAACTCGAGTTCCTTGGAGTTCAAAATCTTGAAGATCGGGTATTCGATTGCCTATTTATCATATACATGACTGCTCTCAGCTCTGTATCTACCCCTTTATTGTTGAAACAAATGGGCGAAGAGAAAACTCTATTTATATTTTTGACCTGTAAATCGATAAATCAAAAATTTGGGCTCAAAATACGATACATTTCTGCTGAAATTTTGCGCATCATATTCAATGCTGAAATTGGGTTAACACAGCATAATGGATGGTTACAATGTGTAACTGATCAAACCATAGAATCAATGAATACTTCTTACTGTCATTATGCTAATGGAATTATGCTAGACTATGTAATGGTTGGTCTTATATCTCAAGCTTTACTCGTACTGAATACTGATTCAATCAGCGACTTATCAAGACGCTTTGAAATTTTGTTCAGAGCAGGCTTTCTCAAAAAACATATGACGGTAATTAGAACCATTGGTATTAATAATGCTAAAGCTGTTTCTATTATAATTAATTGCTTATCAATATTCCACTCTTTGTTTGAATTGAAAAATGCAAGGCTAATGAGTTATTTTGATGAGAATCAAATGACCAATAGCTTAGATTTTCTCAGAAGTGTTATCGCAATTTTAACAAAAAAAGATGATGCTCAATTCTCGGTGCTTGAGTTGTCCATAAATTGCGTATCTTCTTTTTCAGATATTTCAATCACAACAAAACAATTAGTTTTAAATTCTGGTTTGTTAACTATTTTATCGCTATATTTCTACTCCTTCTCATCACAGAGAAATCTAAAATTATTGCCTGCAGTTTTAAAGACTTTCTTGTCTGTATCAAACGGCAATGAAGAACATAGATCCTCATTGTGTATTAAATTTGATTTGTTGAATTCAGTATCATCAATTTTACAAAATAGTAATGAATTAGCTCTGAGCATTGTCGTTGAATCGATTGCATTGGAATTGCTTGAAAGCTTGACGACACCTAAAACAAACAACAATAGTGATAATTATGTTGAACAAGTCGTTGATAACTTGGGGTTGAATTCTGATTTGGTAGAAATTCTAAATAACCCTGTTTTTAATTCTAATTATGACATTATCAATAGTGTTATGGCTACATTGGCAAATATCACTACCACAAATGCATCTCAAAAAGAACAACAATTGTCGAATGTGACATTGCTTCCTACAGTTTTAGATATTTTGACAACTCTACTGAACTCAAATTCCAAACGGAGTCATAATTCTTCTTCTCAACTTGTTAGCAACATTAAACCGAATAAGCAGACTTATCAAATTAAAAACAAACTTCTTGATAGCATTTTAAGGTTACTAATTAATTTTACTTCTGGAAATCCAAGACAATCATTGCAAGTTGTAAGTGCTGGATACTTACCTATGATTGCTGAGCTCTTATCTAACCCTGAGTTGGCCATATGTGAAAAAGCCTGTCGAATAGTTAGAAACATTTCAAACGGCGGAAAAGCTCACGTTAAATCGTTAATAGACAGTCACTTTATTGCACCGCTAAAAGTGGTCTTTGAGAATAATCATTCTGAGCAACTTATTCTTCAATTGTCGAAACAAGTTCGAGATGATGATCTAGATATTCAACAGCTTAAAAATTTGATCAATATCCATATTCTTTGGGCTTTTACCAATATATCTCGATTTGAAGACTCTGCAAGACTTGATGTCGTACAAAGTGGGATGCTCAAATGCTTACCAGCATTGATAAGTCTAATGGGATTCCAAACAAAAGAAGACAAAACTTTTCATAAGACAATAGTCACATTTGTTTCAAATTTAATATTATCGCAAGAATGCCTCTTGATCATTTTGCACATTCATTCAAATTTGATATTTCAAATTATATCAAAATTCATCGATTACGATCACGAACTAATGAGAAATACCACAAAAAATAGAAAGGCAAATCATAATATTGATGACGTGGATGGTAGTGATTTGATATTGTTGTTGTTGAACTTATTGTCCCTGCTATGTGAGTTTACTAACTCAAATCCTGTTGCGGCTGCTGCTGGTAAAAACCTTATCAATTTTAAAAGAAGTTTAAGTAACAACGAAGAATTAATAGATGTACTCACCAGATACAAAATATCTAGTACTTCTATGATCAAAAATTTAAGTATGAGTATTTTGAAGAGTTTGAATTCTTAATGCGTGGCAATAGAGGTATGTGTTTCTAAAAGTTTTTTCAACGTAATTATGAACCAGTAAGTACTCAAATGTAAGCTTCAACTAATTATCTAGCATTAATCTATCAATTTCAAACTGTTAACAAAAAAGATACTCCTCATCAGGGGCTCGAACCCTGGACATTTCGGTTCCTTCATTCGTAAAAGCCGAACGCTCTACCAACTGAGCTAACAAGGATGGAATTGTTAATATAAACTTTTATAGGCAATCACTACTGTTACTTGAAAAGGCTTGCTCATTTTGATTTATTATCTTGATTTTATTTGATTATACTTTGAGGGTTTTGTTTCATTGATATATTCGTTAATATCAAT
>JASTUB010000479.1:0-12155 GCA_031124825.1 Saccharomycopsis vini
GGGTTTTGTTTCATTGATATATTCGTTAATATCAATTTTACCATTGATTTTTGTTATTTAGCAAAAATTGATGTCCTCGTTAGGTTTTCCCCTCTATTTAGTATATAGTTTAGTTCATAAATGTACTAATCTATATTATTTTTTTTCTTACCATCACGAAAAGCCGTACATTAAATGAAAAAAATTATACACTAAATAAGGGGGGAAAACCTGAAAAAGAACATCAGTTTTGTCTCATAGAAAAACAAAACCAATGGTATTACCATTATAATGATAATGATAAAAACAAAACTTCTCATGTATAATAAGACGATAGGAAATAAAAATAAAATGAGATAAATTTCACAATAGTTAATAGTAAATGAAATAAAACTTAGGGAAGAATTAAAAATTCGGGACCAGATAAAAGAAGAAAACAGATGAGTTACGTAAAGCAACGAACAGCTATAATTAAAAATATTTTATGGTCAGATAGACCACAAAATACCTTTAATAAACCGTTTATTGTCCCTATAAGAGCGTAGATGATAAGGTTCCAATTGGTTCCTCCTTCGTTCTACTTCCATAAGGATATAAATAAATAAATTGGTCCCATTTGATCAAATCGTGTAAAAAAAAAAAAAAAAAAAAATAAAAGAGGATTGCTGGCCAGAAGCATTTTAAATCGATTCATGATAAACCACAAACACTCTTAATTTGTTTAGCGAAAGAGCATGTGTGGAGAATGTGATGAATAATGTTTGATTAGTTGCCATAATATTTGTTGCTTTTTCTTACTCATCAGTCGTAGATTATGGTTATTTATTTTTTCACCATTAAAATCAATTATAATATCATTTAATAGATCATTTTTTGTTCTATGGTTGATATTTGGAGTGACATTGAATTTTAGATTTTTTTTTTTTTTTTTTTTTTTTTTTTTTCAACACGGAAAACTAGATTTATATTAAAATCTATACATATATATATATATATTAGGGAAAAATATTCAAATTTTCAATTTGATTTTCATTTTCAGAAATGCTTTTATTTTGTATTTTCAACTCTCAACAAAGCGGACCTAGCTCAGTTGGGAGAGCGTCAGACTGAAGTTCAGTCTCAGAGCAATCTGAAGGTCCTGTGTTCGATCCACAGGGTTCGCATTGTTTTTTTGGTGTTTTTCATATAGTTCGCATCAAAATTAATTTTTCATATAATGAAATAAAAATATCATGAATGATCATATAATTGCTTAAAGTAAAATTATTTTGAGCTATTAGTCGCACCGTCTTTTTTATTATTACAGAGTTCGGGGTTCATTCTCAGTTATTAAACTTTGCTTGCTGTTTTGCAGAGCTAAGGCTCGGTGATGCTACTCATCTCATAATAGTTACGTAAGATTACTATGATAGATTTCTTTTACCTTACTTTAACTTGGGTTTTTGTTGTGCTCGCTTCAATCATTCGTCAATAATCTCCATTGAGAAGAGTCAACAACCATTCATTGGTAAATGATTAATTATTATGGTACCATGTATCTCTCGACTCTTGCTTGTAATTTGCAAAAAAAGAAAGCTTCTAAATATAAAATTGTAGATGTTATTCACTACGTATCA
The DNA here is from genome assembly GCA_031124825.1 of Saccharomycopsis vini. Classification (NCBI taxonomy): domain Eukaryota; kingdom Fungi; phylum Ascomycota; class Saccharomycetes; order Ascoideales; family Saccharomycopsidaceae; genus Saccharomycopsis; species Saccharomycopsis vini. The sequence continues at coordinate 1,596 of JASTUB010000479.1, forward strand.
CCTGTTCAAGCTGAGTAATTTTTGGGTTTTATTGTCCATTAATCAAAATTACTGTTCTTTTGTAAACAAGTTTGATTTTTAATTTCCTAAAATATTAAAAGAGAACATAACTTTGATACATTAAATGTGATCTGTTGCAATATACTATTTTCTGGTTCTAGTATATAAAGAAAAAAATATACAATCATCTTGCTCCACTCAAAGGGACCAAATAAAAAAGCGTAAATTCTACCAGAATAATTTAAAATTGAAAAAACAATAAGGGTATTAAATTTGGCAAATGAGAATCGTAATAATATATAAAAAGGACATTAAAATATTTAAACACTATTGGTATTAGTGAAAAAGCAAAAGCAGAGCCGAGATAATTGAAGAAATGAATAAAGGGTGGGTTTTTTTTCTGTTTCAAAGTACGCTATATTATATTTTCTTATAACATGAACATACCAGCAAGAACAGCAGCACCAGCAGCGGCACCAGAACCCAATTTGTTGGCAGCACCAGTTTCAATAGCTGGTGGAACAGAGGTAGAATTGTGTTCGGTAGCAGTCAATGGGCAATAGGTGGTGTATTCGGTGACAGTACCTTCGATGGTAGAAGTGATAACTGTAACACCGGTGGTGGCAGTAGAAGTTTCACATTTGTTTTCTTCACAAGAAGTAATGGTGATGATAGTGGTAGCAACATCTTCAGTGGTAAGAGCAGTAGAAGTGGTGGTGTTTGAAAAGCTGGCAGAGGCAGCAGAAACAATAGCAGCGGCAGCGATAACTTGAGCGTACATTTTAAAAAGATTGAATGAGTATAAAGAGTGAAGATTAGAAACTTTTGTAAGTTATGTGTAAAAGAATGATTGATATTAATAATAGATAAATAGAATAAGTATGTTGAATGAAGTATGTTGAAAGAATCATCAAGATATTTATATACGATTTTCGAAGATGATGTTTTTGTTTTTATTTTCAATTTTTTTTTTTTTTTTTCTATTTCAAATGTAAATATCAAATTCATGTAAACAAACAAAACAAGAGAACCATTTTCTTGAGTAAGGATAATTTCTAGATGCTTAATGAAATTGCAAGGGTTGAAATGCAAGTCAACCCTTAATGTGTATATGTATAACGCGTATACTGTTTTTGTTATTTTTTTTTTTTTTTTTTTTTTTTTTTTTTCTCTGGAAAACTTGAAGAAACACTATTCTTTGACACATTAACAAGCTCAGAGAAACTAAATAAGTTAACAGTTTTTGACAACTCACTTGTATTTATCACGCTGAAATACTGTTGGTTAGAATATACCGCATTTCTGATCTTTACCAGTACTGCACAAAAACTACGCATTTTCTCTTTCAGCAGATCTGTCGACAGAATAGTCTCACATTCATTTATATAGGCTTCGTTAGTTGTACCGCCATAATTGTGAAAAAAATAGTTTTGAAAACTTGTGTCAAATGTAAATTTAGGTTAAGGTTAGAAATTGTTAATTAGCTATCACTGCACAAAAACAGCATCTAGGAAAAGACTCAATATAATAAAAAGGTTCAAAAAAACCACGATATTGTTCTTATTGAACAATTAGTAACAAAAACAAATGATAACATTTATTTTTCTATTTAACTTGTCTGATGTAATTGTTGTGCCACATAACAAGAAAAAATTACAAATATCAGAATTATCGGGGATAAAAACAAATAAAGTAGGGATGCATCCATGATGCTCATCAATTGCGATACCTTGTTTAATTCAAGAGTATTTTGGCAGTATATTAATAGGGCTAGGAGGAAGCCTACATGTATTGCTTTATTTTGTTTGATTCTAAATTTATATTATTTACATAAATTGCCATGTTTTCTATATAAACACAAATATGATGCTAAGGTATCCTTGCGCATAAAATTCACCTCTATTATTGAGAGCATAATCTATCCACGAACCATGTTGGTGCCAAATGGAATTTTTTTTTTTATCCAGATTTATTAGCTTTATTGCTTGTTTTTATCAAATATATCCCTATATCTTCCAAACAATTTGTCAAAATAATAACAATTATGCTCTCTATTGATTTGCCTTTCTTTGAAATCTTTTTTTTTTTCCCCCTATTAAAATAGAACTTCCTGTGAACCTGTCACTTAGATATTCTTTTTTATAAATAAGGGTGTTTGTTTGTTTGTTTGTCTGTTTTACAAAACCTCATAACTGATTCCTAATTTCATCACTTATAATATATATGATATTCATTTTTCATTTTTTTCTGTCCTCCCCCGGTTTCTTCACTCTTACTTTTTGGTATTCTTATAAGGTTGAATCATTTTTTCAATAAAATCCATTTGAACTAATTGTTTAGGTTGATTGGTGGCAATAGAATAGTATTCGGCCATTGAATGATGACTTATCATCGATGAATAAGTGTCTCTTTTGATATTATTAACCCATTCACTTCTTGATGTTTCACTATTCCCAATCCCAACATATTTTGATTTTAACGCTTCAAAACGTTGACCATCTCTTAATTTATCAGCCTATTGATGGTATGTTAGTGAATAATAATAACAGTAAAATAGGTTGAGATCAAATAAAAAAAAACCCAAAAAAACTTACCATTTTTATTTTATTTTATTTAATGTAGAGAACTTGAATTTATTGGAGTTATAAAAGTGTAATGCGCCTTTAAGTTTACTAATTGCAGACCTCATCGCAACAAAAAAAAAAAAAAAAAGTTGATCAACTTCTCGCGAGTAGTTTTTCTTTTACCCGTCAAAAGAGGCTGTTCTATGTGGAGTTCCCTCAGATTTTTCAAAATTACAATCATATCTGATGATATTTCGATCAATTAATGATAATTGTATATTAATTATTAGTTATAATTTTATTCTGTACAAGATGATTGCTTTTTTTTTTTTTTTTTTGGAATAAAAAAAGGATGATTAAAAATTAAGATTTCAAAAGTTGGAAAAACCAGAGAACATGTAAATCAGATATGAACCGTAAACAACAAACAAAAAACTGGAATTAAAATTGTAAAAAATTAAACATTAAAAGAGAGAGGAAAAAAAAACAACATTGAAGAAATTAATACACAGAAAATTGAAAGATGAGAAATGAAAAACTTGAACAACGAAAATAATAATAGTTGAAAAAAAAATGAATAATTAAATAAATAGATAGAGAAATAAATTGTATATCGTAAGCCATGTTGAAATAAATAATACCAAAATTAATCAAAAAAAAAAAAAAAAAAAAAAAAAGAATAAGATAAGAGAATAAAATAAAATAAAATAAAATAAAATAAAATAAAAAACTATATACATTTATCATTAATCATTTACTGTTTTTTCTTAACGGTAACATTGATTTCAGCTTTCCATGTTTACGAGTTCTTGGAATTTTATTGATATGATTGACAGAATCAAAAATTGATCTATTTCTTTTTAACTTGGTTTTAGAATGTTCATTTGTAAACCCATTTGGAAAATCATCTTTTTTGCTAAGAATTGTTCTGCTATTGGTAATTAATGATGGTGGAGGTGATGACTTTTTAGGTGATTTATTTGATTGATTATCTGCACTATTAACTTTTATTTTGTTGATAAGATTCCCATTCGCTTTGATATTTCTTTCACTTTTTTCTGATCCAACGACTTTTTCCGTAATATCTTTTAAAATTCTTGAATTATAAGGAGAATTAGAGATTTGTCTATCAGAAACATTCAAAAAAGGATCCAAATTTTCAGGTGAAAGCTTTACAATCTCTTGCAAATTTAATGATTGTTTCCGTAGTTCTTGAATCACTCTTTTTGATGGGGATCTATGTGGAGAAAAAATCACTTTTCCTCTACCAGGTTCAAACAATGAGTTCCCATTGATTTTAGAATCAGAATTATTACGAACTAGCGGTGTTTTACCAGTAGGTAATGACGCTTGATCAATTTTTTGATTTTCCAGCATCAATTCATCAATCATTTGTTTTATGGTGGCATTGTCATTAGGTAAAAAAATATTGCGAAGATTTTCTTGATTTTCAAACACAATATCATGTTTAAGATCAGATAAATTGGCATCCAAATGTTGTTTAGTACCATGTAATAAAGTGGTTTCTTTGATGACATATTTATAATCTCTCTTGATATTTTCAGCCAATTTATTAAACATAGCTTCATAACTAGCGTTTGAAGCTCCATTAGCATCACTGTTATCACCAAGTAAAGCTTTTCTTGCTTTAGTATTAAATTTGATAAGTTCAGCCTGAACTTCATCTTGTGCTTTTGATGTTGATTCAATATTTTCGGACATTTTTTTCGATAAATTAGTCACTTTCATATTATTTTCAAAAATATCATTTTGTAAAAGTTTGCCAATTTCATCAAATTTGCCATTAAGTCTTGAATGTACCCTTTGTTTCTTCTCTAGCAATTTATCAAATTGATTATTTGTAGCTTCAGTATAGCTATTTGTCATTCTTGTGAGAAGCTTTTGACGCAGTTTGTTATTATTTTCTTGAATTAAATAAATTATCTTTTCTATTAATGATGATTCTTCAATTTGTAATTCTTCTTCTAAATGATCATCGTATTCTTTTTTCACGGTGTTATTGATATCTTCCATGTTAAAAGCCTTTAGTGGCTCTTCAAACTCTTTTAAATCGGATTTCATATCTTGTATATTATCAACAATATTTGATTCAATTTGAGAATGCCTTGTTCTTAAATCTTCTAATTCAGCTTTTGCTTCGATACAAACATCTGGGATTTTTGAAATGAAAATGTTTGCTAATTTTATTGAAAACAGTTCAAAGTTAGCTTGTGAAATATCGAACTCTTCATTGATTTTTGCTCTCACGTTTTCTAAATCATTTATAACCTTGCTTGAATCTATTTTCAATAAATTATTTATCGAAGTTTGTAATTGAGATTGTCGATGTCTCATTTGATCATTTATTAAGATTTGTAATTTCCCTTTTAATTGACGTTCGTGATTAATCAAATAAAAAACATTTTCGTTCATCAATTCAATTATTTCCCTGAATTTACTAGAGTTTTCCATTAAGTTTTGATGATTTAATGATTGGCGATCAATTTTTTGATATAAGCTTTCGATAATTTCACTTTTATGAGAAAGTTCCTCAGTCTTTTTAGTATTACTCATATTACTTTCTTGTAATTGACGATGAAGTGAATCTACTTGTCTTTTTAACATATCAATTTTCGACTTGTTTTCATTATCTTCTGTTCTTAAATTCTCCACATCAGTTTGTAATTCTTTATAATTAGCTTCATCCAAATAAATTCCATTTTTAAGCCGTGTTGATTGTAAATCTGATTTCAATTTTGATAATTCTAAAGCCAAATCCTTAATTAACATATTTTTCATTACTAAAGTTCCAATCTGTGGTTTGTTTTTAATATTTTTAGCTTTACTTGCATATTGCAATGTACTAAGAGTTTCTTCACAATTCATTTTGGCCGGTGAAATATTGGCAATTAATACAGTTTTTGTTTTCCCACCAAGAGAATCTTGCAATAATCTCGTAAGTTTAGATTGACGATATGATATATGTTTATCACCATCTACCAAAGCATTGATCACACGACCAAGTGTCAATAAACTTTGATTTATAGACCCCGCTTCTCTTGCTCTTTGATTAGATGCACCTGATCTACCAATATTTTCAGAACCTGCCAAATCCACCAAATTGAATTTAGATACTCTAAATTCTCGAACTTCATTACCATTACTCAGGATTTCTTGTTTGAATAAATTTATCGTGAAAATTGTATGAGATCTACTGGAAACATCATTCATTTTTGTCGATGCAACTTGCCTTTTTGCAACACCTTGTTGTAATAATTTCATTCCATGCTCTGCATCTTTCAAAACTATTTCTTCCAAATTTTGACACATTATTGTACATTTATTAACCACATTATTGGAGCTGTTGCTGGGCACCTCAAATATCTTTAATTTTTTACTATCATCTACCGCAAACAAATCCCGTAGGTCTTCATTATATAATTCCAAAAATGAGCATTTGATCACAAAATCCGTACTCAAAGCATTCAAAGTATCAAATAAAGTGTAAAGAATACGAGGAATGATTCCGGCATTGGGGCTGAACGATCCATTATTGTTATCTATTCTTTCATCTCCATGCATTGTGTAAGTTTTACCGGTACCAGTTTGTCCATAAGCAAACATTGTACAATTGAATCCCTTGATGAATTCTTTAAATAATGGTTCGGCGGTTCCTTGAAAAAATTGGGATTGATCAGTGTCTGGTCCATATACTTGATCAACTGTAAATGTTTTTGCATTCATGTCACCAGAAAGTCCAGTTTCATTGGACGTATTGATACTTATTTCAGTTGGAATGATATTGCTGCTATTGGAAGAGCCATTTATTACCACTTCTTGACCTTCGAAATCTGTTACTGTTGATCTTTTATTTGATGATGTAGGATGAAGAATCTTCACGATATTGGTTGATTTAGCCTGGATCTCTTGATTGTTTCTACCGCGGCACCTAACAACAACATTGATATTCGCCAGTTCTGATTCCATCATCAGTCCATTTATGAGTGTGATTGAGAACTAATTTCTTGATCTTTTATCTATTTTTGATTTCTCTTTCGATATTATTATTGTATTTCAGAAAAAAAAATTAAAAAAAAATTTGAAGCTAATTGAATAACCCAAACTAAATTTGATTATCTTCTATTATTGGACAGCTTACTTTTTCTACTATGATGAGTAGTTTTATAATTTCTATTATTATTATTATTATTATTATAATTTTTTTTTTTTTCGGCCTTTTGTTTACAAAAAAATAGATACAAGTAAACAATCATATAATAATTTTTTTTTTTTTTTTTTTTTCTTTTTCAATTACTTCTGCTTAGGTGCGCGCTTACCGGATACTGCATCTCACTACCGACAGTATCACTCTAGAAATTGTCGGTGCGCTTTGATTCACCAAAATATATGAGGCTCCTCAACAATTTCCGAGGGTCAAATACATTATTATACAGACAGACGCGTTAGCCATTTTGCAAGCATCATATATAAAGATTATAAGATTATTTACAATAAATTGAATTAATACTTCGAAATTCCTTGTTTCTTTTGTTTGTTTCTATCAAGGTTCATATATGATAATATCACCGGGTTAGTAAACTTCTTTCTAAGATCAAAGAGATCCAATAACAAGAACTCAACATTATGAATCAAAACATGTAGTAGAAAATCGTAAATCAAAGTATATGGTCTAACATATAAATTCTAATTTATAATTAATAAAGATGATGGCCCGAAAAGGCTTAAAAAAAAAAAAAAAAAAAAAAAAGAAAAAGAAAAAGAAAAAGAAAAAAAAGAAAAAAAAACATCAATCATATCACAGTTGTTCTTATCTCGTAGGTGCCTGCTTTGCAAATATATTTTACAAATTTTTGGGTTGTATAGTTTGATTTTTCTCGAACTCTCAAATATCGAACCACCAATCCACTACTTGAAAATCTTTCAAGTTCAAAAGTTACAAGTAATGGAGGCAATGAAATCTTGCTTTGTGCAAAACTTGTTGTACCACCAATGCCAGTATTACTAGTAGAAGATGAAGACAAACCTGTGCCAGTTCCATTTATAGTAGTAGTAGAAACTGGTGCAGTATTGGCATTTGTTGATCTGGAAACCATAGTTACGCTGCCATCCAATGTAGAATTCAGTTGCGAACCAAGTTTTTCAAGCAGCCATATAACCATTGATTCATCAGCAGCAAATTTTGCTTTACCAGCGCTACAATCCAAATCGGCTTTAATTGATCCTTCTGGTACCGGTATCTTTATGGCAATGTTTTTGGCTTTCAAATCTTGCTCAAATAAACATTTCAAAGAAATACTGAATTTTAAAACATTTCTTTCTTTTCTCATTCGTGGGGAAACAATTATTGGTAATGAAGTATTCTTTGTACAACTATATTTCATTAATTCGAATTCCCCATCAGGAGGGGTGAAATAAATCAATCTATCAGAATCAAATTTGTCAAGGGCCACACATTGATGGAATTTACAATCTTCCAATATAACCCTATTACTAGCTGCTTTAGGAATGGCTTGTTCATTTGGCATACTGGAAGTGCCATGACTTTTGGTCAATGCATCCATTACTAAACTATCATTTAAGCCAAGTTCGCATGTTGGCATTCCAGAAAGCTCATTTTTGAGTCCAATTTGACCAGTGACATGAGATTTTAATACGCTTCCACTAGAGTTCATCAATACATTTATTTGTTCTTCAACTTGGACATAAATTGTATTTTTTCGATATTGGATTCCTTGAGGACGCCAACTGCATTCACTATTATTGTACATTGAAGGAGAGTTATTTTTCTTGGACAGTTGATCATTTGAAAGTAAACTTTTGACTAAACTTGTAGGTTTTCTAGTCAAACCAACCATATTATTATTATTGTCAGAGGTGGAAGAGGATGATAAGGATGAAGCGCCACTTATTGGGGATGACAAGTATTTTTGAAACACCCCGACTTCCATATTTTGTGGGTAACCAAACTCACAACATTGGTCCAAAATCTCGTATATAAGATTGAAATGATCAGCTATATCAGTCTCATTAATTTCTTTATCATTTGAACTAGTGCCATTGTTACTGATATAATTATTGACATTTTTTGCCATTTTTGTATTTGCAGTCGATGATGTCGCAAATGAATTTTCAAGTAAATGTTTAAATTTATAGAGAAACTCGAATATAATTGCTGCATCTTGATTAGAACGAGTGACTGCTACAAACCAAAGAGCATTAGTTTTAACATGAAGAAAAGTGGTTGAACCAAGGGTTAAGACTGGTGATCTGATTTCATTTGGGGCCGATATTACCTGGATTCTAAACACCTCTGCAATACTATGACGGACATTGTCATGGAAAAGTTTTGAGATAAGTATATCACCTTTTCTATTGTATATGAAAAAAGCGGTGATCATTTAGAATGTCTTTGAATATAATGCTCACACTAGTATAATTAAAAATCTGTGTGCATTACGTTTTATTCTTCAGAGAGCTATAAATAAGACAAAAGTAGAAGTGGAAAAAGTAGTGAGATGATGTAAGTGCTTAGGTAAGCAAAGAGAAAAAAAAACATGCATTCTCTTTGTCTTACTTTTGTAATTCGATCTCAACTTCACGTTTAATAGAGTATATTTTTTCTAAATATATATCAGTCCATACATATTACATATAATAAGCTTTCTAGATTACAATAGATGCCTCTAAGGTAAACAAAACTTCTTCTCCAGGCCAAAATGTACAATTAAAAGACGTGCTGTCGCACGTGATCAAGTATTTTTTTTATTTTCTGGTGAGAGGCAAAAAAAAAAAAAAAACAAAAAAAAAAACAAGAAAAAACACAAACAAACAAACAAACAAACAAAACAGACGCGCTTTAATTTTTTTTGATTTTAATTTTAATTTTTTTTTTTTTTTCTTATTTTCATTAATTTGTACTGTTAACGATCTTTAATCAATCAACTTTTTTTAATCAAATATCTCAAATAGGATTGACAAGGTCATAGGCAAGAAAAAGTAAAACAAAAATAAAAAACAAGAAATAAAAGAAAAAAAGACACACACTAAGAAGTAAAAATTAAGAAAAACAAAATCAGCTGAATAAACATAAATCTAATTAAATCAAATATAAATGTCCGGGAAAGCTCACGGTGGTAAAGGTAAATCTTCGGGCCAAGAAGGTGGTCTCCATCAATTCACTAGCTCGTCTGTCAAGGCTGGGTTGCAATTTCCTGTTGGTAGAGTGAAGCGTTTTTTGAAAAAAAGAGCTCAAAACAAAATAAGAGTGGGAGCTAAAGCTGCCATTTATTTGACAGCAGTATTGGAATATTTGACTGCGGAAGTGTTGGAATTGGCTGGTAACGCTGCTAAAGATTTGAAAGTCAAAAGAATAACCCCAAGACATTTACAGTTGGCTATCCGTGGTGATGAAGAATTGGATACTTTGATCAAAGCTACTATTGCCTTTGGTGGGGTCTTACCTCATATCAACAAAGCTCTTTTATTGAAAGTTGAAAAGAAAAAAACTCAAAAAAATTAAATCAACACAATCTGATTATTATTGTAACAAGAACAAATAAAGCTTTTTTCTCAAAAATGTTAAATAAATGGTCACAAATCTCACAAAGGAATGTTCTCAAAAAAAAAAAAAAAATACAAAAAAAATACAAAAAAAATACAACATAATAAATCAAAAAGTGATCCATTTTATTCATCATATTTGGTTACTTGTCTTGCTTCTTCTAATGTTAATACAACTACAATTGTCCAATTATTTGCCTTTTCTCTTCTTTGTCTTTGTTTTTCGTGTCTGCTTTAACGGTTATTGTTTGATCAATTTTTGTTATTATTATTTTTTATGTTTGTTATACTCATTGACTAGGAGAAACTAAACAAACTTTATTGTATTTTATTCCATTTTACTGTTTTTTTTTTTTTTTTTTTTTTTTTTTTTTTTTTTTTTTTTTTTTTTTTTTTTTTTTTTTTTTTTTTTTTT
>JASTUB010000047.1:0-53935 GCA_031124825.1 Saccharomycopsis vini
TCATTTTATTATCATACATTTTAAATTAAATCTTTTTTTTAATTTTAATTTCAGATTTTATTGGCCCCAAAAAAAAAAAATTACACCAAAAAAAAAAAAAAAAAAAAAAAAAAAAAAAAAAAAAAAAAAAAAAAAAAAAAAAAAAAAAAAAGGAAAAAGAAGGGAAAAAAGAAAAAAAAAAAAAAAAAAAAAAAAAAAAAAAAAAAAAAAAAAAAAATTAAGCGCTTTTTTTTTTTTTTTTTTTTTTTTTTTTTTTTTTTTTTCCTCTTTCTTGTTAAACCGTGGGGTATCCTATAATTTTGACATTATTTGGTTTGTTTCTTAAGACAAATTCTTTTATTTTATTTTATTTTAATTTAAAAGAAAAAAAACGGTTAATGCTGAATCTTCTTTTAGAAGCATCCCTCTAATAATTAGAGATAAATCCATTGATTGGAAAAATTGTTTCTAGTAGTATCAAATGCTTTGATGTGTTTGTTCATCTACATAAGTTTGTAAAATAACCAACAAGCAAAACAAATATATAAAAATGACCTTGCTGTCACCCTAATTGTACGGTATCCGGCTTTTCTGTCAAAGAAAGTCCCGGCAATTAATTAAAAAAGTGTTTAGACTTTGTGTATCCATTGTGCTGGAGCCTTTGGTTTGAATTTTAGGAAGTAAACCTGGAGTAAGAAAATAAAAAACCAAAAAAAAGAAAAAAAAAAAAAAAAAGCTCCGAGACCCAACTACTGTACATTTTTGCTCCGGGGGCTGCTGCATACCTGCCAAACAAAACATATTTTGCGGGCGCATTAGAAATTTCATCAAAACAATGTAGCATTTATCAAGAATAAGTATATAAGTAACTCAAATATCCCAGCTTAAAAATTCAATTAGCTAACTCATGATAAAGAAAATAGGAAATAGAAAAAAAAAAAGAAGAAAAGAAAATTCATTACTTTTATCATAAATTCTCATATTCAAATTCAACCTCTCAATATCAAATCAAAACTTGACACAATATAATACACATACCCATCGATTATAAAATATCTAACAATACAAAATGACTTCTTTTTCTTCAGAAAATAATATCCAAACAGATATTACAACTCTCACACGTTTTATCCTTGAGCAGCAACGTTCGCTTTCAAAACCTGCAACTGGTGAATTGACTTTGTTATTGAACTCTCTTCAATTTGCTTTCAAATTCATTGCTCATACAATCCGTCGTTCTGAATTAGTCAACTTAATTGGTCTTGCTGGTGCAACCAATGCCACTGGTGATGATCAAAAAAAATTGGATGTAATTGGTGATGAAATTTTCATTAATGCAATGAAAGCATCAAAAAATGTAAAGGTGGTAGTTTCTGAAGAACAAGAAGATTTAATCGTATTTGATGGTCCTGGAAATTATGCAGTAGTTTGTGATCCAATTGATGGTTCTTCAAATTTAGATGCTGGGGTGTCTGTTGGAACAATTTTTGGGGTATATAAACTTCAACCCGATTCTCAAGGTACTATAAATGATGTTTTACGCTCTGGTAATGAAATGGTGGCTGCTGGCTACACAATGTATGGTGCTTCTGCTCATCTTATGTTGACAACTGGTGCTGGCGTTAATGGATTTACATTGGATACCCAATTAGGTGAATTCATTTTAACTCATCCAGATCTTCGCATTCCAGACTCAAGAGCTATTTATTCGATTAATGAAGGTAATGCTGCTTATTGGTCAAAAGCAACTTTTGAATTCATTAACTCCCTTAAAAAACCTCAACCAGAAAATAAAGGTAAGCCTTATTCTGCTCGTTATATTGGTTCAATGGTGGCAGATGTTCATAGAACTTTGCTTTATGGTGGTCTTTTTGCTTATCCTGCAGATGTGAAGTCTAAAAAAGGAAAATTGAGATTGTTGTACGAATGCTTCCCAATGGCAATGTTATTAGAACAAGCAGGGGGTAAAGCTGTGAATGATAAAGGAGAAAGAATTTTAGATATGGTACCTGAGGCCATTCATGACAGAAGCGGTATCTGGTTGGGCAGTACTAATGAAGTCAATAAATTTTTGGATGCTACCATCAAGGACAAAAAGTAATATAATTATTTTATTTCATTTCTTCTAATAGGTATGCCTGTCTACATAATAAAGAAAATAATAAAACCTGGAGTGGAAGACAAACATTTTTTGTTCATATCATTGATACTGTAGATAGCCAGTATTTTTAGGTATTTGAGGAAATTAGGAGAGAAAAGTTGGTCATTTCGTAAAAATACGCCGACAATGCTTATCGGTGATTCAATTTATTTGAGTAAGGGTAATTTTTTTTCTTTTTCTCGTTTGTACCTGCTCGAAACATTGTGATCCGGTGTATAGATCTAAGAGAAATTAACACTATTACAATTTTAATTTTTAACGTTTGAATAAACATAAACAGATTCTATTATACTAGTAATTGATGTAAAAATGCAAAATAAAAAGGAATAAAAAGGAATAAAAATAAAAAAATTCAAAGATTAGGTTGAATATATTCAGCAACACAGTCCATTTCAACTTTAATTTTTTCATTTGGGAATTGAACAATAACACAGTATCTGGCTGGCTTGTGACCAAAGTATTTGACGTAAATTTCATTAATTTTGGCAGCATCATTTTTATCACTGATAAACAATGAGACTTTGAGAACTTTATCTAAACTGGAACCAGAGGCTTCAAGTGTCGCTTTCAAGTTTTCAATGGCTTGAATGGTTTGTTCTTCAGCAGTTTCTTTCAAAGCACCTGCAACATAATCTGTGCCAACATGGCCAGAGGTGAAAACTAATCCATTTGATTTCCAAGCAGCAGAGATGATACTTGTTGGTCTTCCAAGTTCTTCAGTGGTAATTTGGATGCCCATTTTTAGTTATTTGTTGTTATATATATTGTTGTTTGATTTAATTGTGATGACAATAAGAAAAAAAAAAAAAAAAAAAAATCTTAACTAATTTTCTTATAGAATCAGGGATTTTGGTCCATATTTATATGTAATTATTCTTAATGTTCTTATCGGGCGTGAATTACCGTTTGTCGGAATTTTGACTATGCATTTCCACCGGAATATTATCGTCACCTACTGATAGCGGAGAATCTTGCGCATGTTTCCGAAGTGATTTATTATTTAATAGATCATGAATAGTTCATTAAAACCTTTAAATCGATAAAATAGTGATGAAAGAAGTTGAGTGGAATTTAAAAAAAAAAAAAAATTGTAACAAAATACTCCTAATTTTTTTCTTTTCTTTTTTTTTTTTCGAATCGGCAATATACGATCAAAATGTCTCATCACTTGTTGAGAAGATCTCAACTTACCCCAGAAGTCTTAGTTGCTGAAAAAGCAATTGGTCCTTATATCTACACTGGGTCAGGCAAAAAAATCATTGATGCGTCTGGTGGGGCTGCTGTGGCTTCTGTTGGTGCTTCTATGCCTGAAATTATTGAAGAGATAAAAGAACAATATTCAAAAATACAATATGTCTCTCCTTCAATTTTTACGAACGGTCCAGCTGAACAATTAGCTGATGAAATTCTTTCCGAAAAATATGACAAGATGGGTTATTCTAAAGTCATGTTTGTGAATTCTGGTTCTGAAGCTAATGAAAATGCTTATAAGCTTGTTCGTCAACACTTCTTTGATAAAGGGGAGCTTGAAAGAGTCAATGTTATTACTAGAGATTTAGCATATCATGGAAATACTTTGATAACGCTAGCATTATCAAGTACTCCACATAGGAAGCTTCCATTTAAAGATCTTGTTCCTCCAAATAAATTTCATCAAGTTGAAGCACCACACCCTTTTCATCGTTTACAAAAACATGAAACCGAAGAACAATATTTGCAAAAATTAATTAATGAACTTGAAATGAAATTTCAAGAATTAGGACCACAAACTGTTATGGCTGTTTGGTTTGAAACTCTTCTTGGCACCACTGCTGGCTGTGTCAAACCTCCAAAGGGATATTTTAAAGCAGTCAAGAGTATTTGTGAAAAATATGGTGCTATGTTGGTTGTTGATGAAGTCATTTGTGGTTCAGGTAGATGTGGTAAATATTTTTTTGCCTGGGAGCATGAAATTGAAGACGGAAAATATCAAGAAGTTCAGCCTGATTTGGTTACATTTGGTAAATCTATTGCTGGGGGTTATGCTGCATTATCTGGTATTGTAATACATAGAAAATTTATTGATGAATTTGAATCAAGATCAAAGGTTTTTAATTCAGGACACACTTTTCAATCACATCCATTATCTTGTGCTGCTGGTCTTGCAGTTCAAAAGTACATCAAAAAAAATAACCTCTTGGATAATGTTGATAAGATGGGTAAATATCTTGGTGAACAATTGAAAAAAAAAACATCAGATTTGAAATGTGTTTTAGATGTTAGAGGTACTGGCTTTTTTTGGACTGTTGAATTAGTAAAGAACAAAGAAACAAGAGAACCGTATCCTTTGGACTTCAATTTTGGTTCCATTGCTTACAACTGTATCTTAAATCACGGTGTTGCGGTCTATCCTGGTAAAGGATCCATTGATGGTGTTTATGGTTACAGTTTCTTGATCTCACCAGCGTATACTTCCGATAAAGAATTGATTGACAAAATTGTTGATGCTGTTAGCAAAGGTCTTGTCGATGCTTTAAAGCAGGTTGAAAATATGTAGCTATTATTTTTCATTTTGAAACAGGCTTCAATTGAAAAATAAGTTTGTTATTTTATGTATTGAGAAAAATTTAGCGCATTAAACTTTTATTATTATTATTATTATTATTATTATTATTATTATTATTATTATTATTCCTTTTTTGTAATTTATAACTATCTTTTTAACTCAAATGATAGTATATAAGAAACAATATTGAAAGTATAGACTCAGTAAGTTGCAGCAAAATAATCATAGTTAATTTTGCTTCTCCCATAACCTGAAATCAAATGTAGAAGAGGAACTTTTTCTCCAAATTTTCAGCAATTTCTAACAATGTTAAAAATTAAGAGATTTGAGATAATGTTGTTCAGATAGTAGACATGCTGATAAAAATAACTGCTATTAGTAAGTTATGAAGGTTTCACTTTCATAATTAGCTAAGTCAATGACTCAAAAGAAGTAGCAGTATACTGGAAGATTCTGCAACTAAATAGTTAATCTCTTTAGATTTCCAGAAAAAAGATAAATTTTTCGATATCTGATTAATTATCTTGAATATATTTGGAAGCCATAACCTTTATTTTACATACTAATACTTTCATCTCAGTTGATAGCTCATTTGAGGGCTTTGAAGTGCTGTCTCAAGCTTATAAATTAACAAATTTTTGAAAACAGAAATCAGAAAATAGTTAAAATTCTGTGAAAACCCTTAAGTATAATAGATGTATAAAAGAAATCATGATAAAAAGTGATTAAAATAAAAAGCAATAAAAACAAGAAAATACACGTTTTCTTTTTGCCTTACAAAATCGATTTATTAATTATTATACAAGTAAGTAATTAATTGAATCCTATGAGAAAATTAATTTCTAATTGTTTATGAAAATCTTCCGTTAGGCACTAAGTTCTCTACTTTTCACTACGCCCCCTTTGGTAGCATTCTCTTTAAAGTGATACTCTTTATAGTACTTATTCTTCACCAAATTAATCAAGAGTTAATTCTTCATTGCAATTTTTATTGTACCAACGGTGTTATTTGAAATCAGGATATGTTCCAACGGAATGTAAAATAGGCTCTACTTTGTACGCAAATAATTACTATCATAAATTTGGGCTATATTTTTCAACAATTTTAATTTTGGTTTAGTTGTAGTAAACGATTTGAGATATTGAATTTTAACTGCGACGTAAAATGAATCACACGCATTCGCTGTTTGTTAAAAAGCCATTTTAGGAGAATCTATTCACTCCATTTATAATATTCATTTTAGTTCAGCTTAATTAGCTGAGAAAAAAAAATAAATAAGAAAAATGACTACGATAATAAACTTATTGTGTTTGGATTAATTATAATCAACAAATTGTGCCTATGAATAATAAATATATGATTGCTGCAAATGAAGCGAAAATTTTGTAAAAACATAAAAAGGTTGGTAATTATTTTTCAATAGGTTATAGCTTCAACCAAATACATCTTTCCAACATGATATAAGAATGACTAACATCTATTTGATACATTGACATCTCAAATTTCAACTTTTTAAGGCAAAGCGACTGAAAAGTGAGTGATTGATTAGGAGTTTATTCTATTGTATTGTTACTAAGCATTGACAAATCAATGGACCCATAGAAAAAACAAAAAGTAACACTAAAAAAAAAAAAAAAAAAAAAATGCAATCGTGTTAAAGTGTTATTATATTATTATATTGAAAGCGGTATTATTTATTTTATAGATTTTGAACAGAAAGTTCATTATTAAAATTAAGAACAACTTGAAATATCTTGTGAAAATAACTGAAACAAACAAGAAGAGACGAAAAGTTGAGATACAAAACAGAAAAAAAACAACAAAAAGCGCAAGAATAAAATATAATAATATCAATGAGCTACTATTCAGATCCTCGTACACCGTATCAGCAAAATAATGGCAATAATAACTTCAAAGTGGTGAATTGTCCTAACAATAACATCGCCCTTACAAATCGTGTTGTTTGTCCTAATTTTGGCTTTGATAGTTATGTGTTAATTGATGGGAAATTTGTTTTCAAAACTATTAAAGAGACTCAGAACAGAGATTTTAAAACAGAGGTTTTACAAGGTCAAATAGGTATGAACTTTCTGCAAAGAAACTGGTCAGGGGTAGACACAAAGAGAGTTGGAGAGAGAAATACTGCTGATATATTGAAATTTATTCCTGAAAATATCAACCCTATTTCCGAAATCATGGTTGATATTACATTTAGAAACCCTCAAAATAAACACAAAACTAAAGTATACGAAGTAGAATATCTTCGAGGAAAATTTTTGGAACATTTTGAGGGAATAATTATGCAGCCAACCCAACAAATTATCTTTGCTGAAGCCTTTGATCCTCAAAACTATCCTATTTTCGAATGTACAATTGAAAGCTTCAAATTAAATGGATTCAAAGTTCCAGAAACCGGACAAGTAGTTGAAAATTTCATGAAAAATTTAAATGTCAAAGGTTTATTGACAA
The DNA here is from genome assembly GCA_031124825.1 of Saccharomycopsis vini. Lineage (NCBI taxonomy): Eukaryota > Fungi > Ascomycota > Saccharomycetes > Ascoideales > Saccharomycopsidaceae > Saccharomycopsis > Saccharomycopsis vini. The sequence continues at coordinate 7,156 of JASTUB010000047.1, forward strand.
AAAGCACTAAAATCTTGTTCAGCTCTAAATCAAGTACCGCAAAAGTTTCTCTTAAATATCCGGACACTGAAACAAGACCTGATGCTGTCATTCGACCTGATTTCAAGTTTGAAGACATGGGTGTTGGTGGGCTTGATGTTGAATTTTCTCAAATTTTTAGAAGAGCATTTGCTTCAAGAATTTTTCCTCCTGGATTAGTTGAAAAATTGGGTATTAATCATGTTAAAGGTTTATTATTATATGGCCCTCCAGGTACTGGTAAAACTCTTATTGCTAGAAAAATCGGCAAATTACTTAATAGTAAACAAGAACCTAAAATTGTAAATGGTCCAGAAATCTTATCCAAATTTGTTGGTAGTTCTGAAGAAAATATTAGAAATTTATTCAAAGATGCAGAAGCGGAATATAAACTTGAAAAAGAAAACTCCTCTTTACATATTATTATTTTTGATGAATTAGACTCTGTTTTTAAACAAAGAGGTTCTAGAGGTGATGGCACAGGTGTTGGTGATAATGTAGTCAATCAATTGTTGGCTAAAATGGATGGTGTAGAACAATTGAATAATATTTTGGTGATTGGTATGACCAATAGAATAGATTTAATTGATAATGCATTACTTAGACCCGGTAGATTTGAAGTTCAAGTGGAAATCAAATTGCCAGATAAAAATGGCCGTCGTCAAATTTTTGAAATTCATACCAAAAAAATGAAGGAAAATAACTTGTTAGCTAATGATATTAATCTTGAAAAATTAGCTGAGTTAACCAAAAATTTCAGTGGTGCTGAAATTGAAGGTCTTACTAAAAGTGCGGCTTCATTTAGTATCAACAAGTCTATCAAAGTTGGCACTGTTGCTAATGTGGATATGAAAAAAGTCGAAAAATTAAAAGTCACAATGAATGATTTCTTGATGGCATTAAATGAAGTCAAACCTGCTTTCGGTGTCAGTGAAGATGATTTGAAAGATTGTTTGGGTGGTGGGATAATCACTTATTCTAACCATGTTAACCAAATTATCAAATCTGGTAATACTTTCATCAATCGTATACAAGATCCAAAAGGTTCTACTCATTTACTCCCAATTCTTGTTCATGGTCCATCAGGTTCTGGTAAAACTGCATTGGCAGCTTCTATAGCATTAAATTCTAAATTCCCATTCGTTAGAATGATCTCGTCATCTCAAATTGTTGGTATGTCTGAACCTGCCAAAATTGCATATATTGATAATGCATTCCGTGATGCTTATAAATCTCCTCTTAATATTCTTGTTGTTGATCAAATTGAATCTTTAATAGAGTACGTTCCAATTGGTCCTCGTTTTTCAAACAACATATTACAAGTTCTTAAAACATTGATCACCAAGAATCCTCCAGATGGTCGTAAGCTTTTAATTTTTGTTACAACATCTTCTCTTTCATTAGTCAAGCAATTGGACCTTTGGAGTTGTTTTGACAATGACCTTGCTGTTCCTAATGTTAAAGATATTAACGATATTAGGACTATCTTGAAAGCAGTCAACTACGGTGTTGATGATAAACAAAGAGAACATGTTGTTGGTCTGATTCAAAGATACTTAGGAGAAAAATCCAATTTGAATATTGGTATCAAAAGACTATTAAGTGATATTGAGACTTCCAAATATTCAAGTGATCCATTGAATGAGTTGGCTGATTTAATTATGCGTAGTAACGCTTATTAGTGAATTATGAAATATTTTGACTTTTATTTTTGTTTATTCACCTTCTTGAAAAACTATTGTTTTTTTTCATTTCTCATTCTTGACTAAACAAAGGTAAATTTTTGTTACTATTAACAGAGAAATGTATTTGGTATGATTTTATTGCACATGGTTTTTTTTTTTTTTTTGCTTTTTCCTCTAAAATTATATAACTGGTATTAATTCCTCACAAATCTCTAGAGAGAGCGGAGTATTTCAAAGAAGAAGTAGATTTGTTTTAAATGGCTAATAATAAAAATCCAGAAAAAAAAAAGAATATAAATAAATATATTAAAAACAATCACATACTGTTAATGTTGAAAAATGTAGGTCTTTTTAACTTCTGCTCATGCGACAGTGCCCTTGACGCTTTTTTTTTTTTTTTTTTTTTTTTTCTTTTTTCTTTGTTCTCAGAAATGAAGAAGCGCTAACATCTCTATGAATATGGACAATAATATATATATTATATAATGATTTATTCACCTATAGGACCAGTTATAAATTCAATATAAAATCCCATTGATTATTCATCAATGTCTAATAACGAGACCCCAAATTATCCATTTTATAATGAAAGTGGGTCATCAGGATGGGCTTCTCAGCCCTTTTATAATACTGACTACAATATGAGACTGACAAATTTAAGGCAACGATCAAATCATATGAATATGGAAGGCAATATCAGTAATAATCAATATGTGAACAATAATTATTATACATTTACTCAAAATCCTTCAAGCTCTTTTATTCCAACAATGGCTAGTGCATATGGGCAACACCAACCATACAATTTCTTACCACAAAAGCCCACAATTCATCCGAGTTATTATACCAAAAAGCAATTCAAAAGATTTAAAGCAACTCAAAATAGTTATAATGGTGTTTCTGGAAATTTTTTCAATGATGATAAACAATATTATCACAAAAGTGGTGAATACAACAATAATACTTATAATTATAATAATAGAAGCGGAAAATATAAGAAATTCAATAATAGTACAAAGTACAACAAAATGAATCCAATTTTTTGTCCAAACTTAATATTTAACGAAATGCAGTATCTAGAATTACACAAGGATGATGGTTTTCTAATTGAAGGTAAGAGTAAAAAACTAGAAAGAGGATTATTGGCTTTACCAGAGCTGGACGACATTAGACCTTTAAGTGTTTTAAAAAAGTCTTTACCTTTTGTTTTAGATAAGTACTACAAACTGATAAAAAATAATTTAGGTAATACTGATTTTCAAACAAAAGACGAGAATGGATATTACAATACAACGGAAACACTCCAGCTATACGGTTATGAATATATTTGTGAACAAATGAGATCAACAACCCAAGATCTAGTAGTTCAATCAATTGAAAATGAATTCACGATTCAGACATACGAAATATTTGCTAAAATTGCACTTGAAAATCAAGATATACGTAACTATGAATGTTGCCAAAAAAGATTGAAGAGTCTATATAAATTGGGAAATATTTTGACATCAGAAAACGTTTATAAATTCAAAAGTTACGAAATACTATACAACATTTTGACGGAAGACTTTGGTATGATCTGCCAACTAAAATTGAAGCCATTTGATGATAATGATGAAGAAAAACCAAAAAGATTTGCTTCAGATATTTACGTGACATATGCTTTACGTTTTTTTGAATATTATAGCACTGACGATTATCGAAAGTTTTGCCGTTTATATTATAAACTTTATAAATTTTCCAGATCGGAATTTCATAAAAACAGTTTCAAGACTTTTTTAAACTTAGTGGCACTAATTGTATATAAAGTGAGAATAAGAGGATTGTTTTTGATGGCACAAAGTTATAGAAAATTGAACTTATATAAATTAGGAAGAATCTTGGGATTTAGAGACCTAGAAGATATAAAGGCATTTTTGACTGAGAATAAATTGAACAAATTTATTACTAGAGCAGAGACAGGAGACGATAATAATAATTACTATTATAATGACTATAATTACTACAATGACTATGATCACTATAACTATGGCACTAATAATTATGATAATAACTATCAAAACGGAACAGAGAACTATTACGGCGATAATTATAATAATAATACGACAGAAAATGACTATTATAATGGTGATGATGATAATAATAATGATAACAATGATAATTATACAGAAAGCAATTATGAAACTTCAGAACACAACTATGATGAAAACAGCAACTGGGGTGATGACCATGGAATTGCAGAAAATAATTATGATGCCACTAATAACGATGATAATGATTACTACGACACCGTCAATAATGATAATGTAAATGATGATGATTTAAACAACAACAATTATAAGAATATAGTCAATGATAAGATAAATGACGATGACACGAGGGATGATAGTAGCAAAAATTCTAGTAGCAACCATAATACTGATGAAACTTATGATACCCCCAAAACAAACCAGGATGAAAACAATGATATTGTGAACAATGAATATAGTGATTATTCTGCTTACGATTATAGTAAAAGCAATGTAAAAAATGAATATGATGATAGTAATTCTTACGATACTGCTCAAAGTAATGTACAGAATGAATATGATGATAATAACTATTTCGATGCTGGTCAAAATGACGAGAATAAAAATGAAAAGAATAATGAAACAGAAAATAATTATGACAATAAAAGTGACATGAATGTTAAGATTGAAGAGGATGGCAATTTTAGAAATGTTGCTAACGACGGAAATGATGGTGTAAAAAATGATTATGATGATAAAAGTGACTTGAATGAAACAAAAGAAAAAGAAGAGCCAGTTGTATTAAACACTTCAATTTTTTTTTTCGAATTTGAATTTGCGCGTGGTAAGCTTTATGGTTTGCATCGTAAAAATTTTCAAAATAGACATTTTTTTCGTTATTAGAATATGCTCAATGGAATAGTATAGTTTGTATTATATGCTTTTTTTTTTTTTTTTTCTTTTCTTTTTATTGCTATTATTATTTTGTGCTGCTGTTTTGTTTTCCCAGCTGGTTGTTATTTGCTTTCTATTTTGTTCTTTTTTGCTCTCTTATATATATAATAATAAACACATTCACTCTCTGCAGCTTTTTTTTTTTTTAATTTGTGAACAAATATTTGTCAGATTTCGCTGTTCTTGAATTTGAGTCTTAATGGATTCCAATATCAATTTTAGCTTGATTCAAGACATCCTTCGAAGCCATTGCTTAGAATTTCAGTAGTACAGGGTAAAATGTTAAGAATGTTTACGATGTTACAACTTTCAAATCTTCAAGCTCGTGATTTGTTATTTCCTAAATAAATAGGCATCAATAAGCTTATACACATATATAACTTGGGTTAAGTGGTGTTTTTGAAGAAAATACAATACACCTCCCATAATTACTTAAAAATCAACCTGTTTCATTTGAACTTTCTTAGGTCGCCAAAAAAAAAAAAAAAAATAGCGACAAAAAAGTAATGACGTAAAATTTATGACAGTACAAAATTCAACAAAAAAAAAACAGTTCGTTATCCCAAAAAAGCATTTTTTTTTCTTTTTCTTTTTTTTTTTTGTTCTCAATTCTCAGTAAAATCCGTTCCAATATTGTCTAACTTGAGGAGCTTCTTCACCTAATTTAGTCAATGATTCCACTTCTTCTTTGGTCAATTCGAAATCAAAAAAGTCCAAACTTTCCAAAACTCTTTCTTTTTTGGCACTAGTAGTGATAGGGACGACACCTTTTTGGAAAACCCATCTCAAGGCAATTTGGGCGGTGGTTTTACCATATTTTGTTGCTAAAGCTTCCAATTTTGCTTGTAAATCTGCATATTTATCTCCTTGGGCTTTATAAATTGGAGCCAATGGAGAATAAGCTGAAACAGTTATATCATTGGATTGGGAAAAATCAACAATACCATTGGATTGATTTTGTAAAATCAAACTGAATTCAATTTGGTTGACAACTGGTTTGTATTTGGCAAAACTGAACAATTCTTTCAAATCTTCCACTCTGAAATTTGAAACACCAATACTTTTGATTAATCCTTGGTCTTTCAATTGTTCAACTTCTTGCCATACTTGTTTTAAGCTTATATCATCTGATCCAGAAACTTTTTGCAAAAAAGGAGTGTGAACTAAGTATAAATCCAAATAATCAATACCTAATTCCTTCAATGATTGAGGAACAATTTTCAAAGGACTTAATGACTTTGGATTGAATTTATCAGTGATAAATAAATCTTCTCTTTTAACATCTGGATGAGAAGTAAAATAACGTTTCAATGCTTCACCAACTTCAATATGGGTATTGTAATTTTCAGCTGTATCAATATGGTGTTGATTAGCTTCGAGAGCATTAAGAACCGCAGTGATAGTAGCTTCGTCAAGTTCGCTAAAAGATCCTGTTTTGAACCATTTGGTACCAGTACCATAACCAACTGGAGGAATTTTCTTACCATCAGCAAGAGTAACATAATTAGTTTTGTAAGAGGACATTTTTTTTTTTTTTGTAATTTATAAGTTAAGAAGATATATTTTTTTGAATAAAATAATGAAAAAAAAAAAAAGTAAATTTCAGAAAAAGTATTTTGTTCTGTCAGCGGATGAGACAGCTATTCATATTATATAGATATATAACAGCAATATAATTTATAAAATGTGGCAATGGTGGAGACAAAATCATCATCACAGTTCCAATTGATGAATTCATGGGGGGTTATTAGTAATTATGCAGAGACCCCCTTCACAGATTGTTTTTCTTTTTATTTCTTTTTTCTTTAAGCCCCGTTTTTTCTTTTAAACTCCGTTCTTTTTTTCAAATCAAAGGCCACACACTCACTCACTATTGAAAAAGAATTTAACCCCAATGAGGGTATATAATGACTTTTCGTAAGAAAAAAAAAATTCAACTGTATTATTCATATATAAATAATAACATAATGAATCTACCAATATAGTCAAGTGTTCATTAATAAAGAATTTAATATGGTAGAATTTGAAATCAAAGAAATTTAAAAATGGAAGCGTGAAATCAAAAAGTATCTTTATTTTCTTACTACACATAAAACTCAATTTTGTTGGCTAAAACTGATAATATCATTTATTTTCAAATAATTACAGACACTAAATCACGCACCAGGATGAGAACAATCTTCCAAACAGCTTTCCAAAAGCATCTGATCGCGCGAAACTTTTATTTAATTATAATCTTTCATAACATAGAAAATACTGTCCAATAGTAGCATTAAAAGAATAATAATAAAAAAAAAAAAAAAAAAAAAAAAAACTCCGTATCAAGTATATAAAACCTCTATAATCAAAATAGTAACAGTAGTACAAATTTCACTTATAATATATATATCAAACAAAAACAAAAGAAAAAAAGAAAAAAAACCAAAAAGTTAAGAGAAAAAAATGATAGTTACAGAACTAATGATATTCAATAGTCTAATATTTCAAAACCATCAAAGTCCTTTATGACTGGTGTTGGAATAATATCAATTAAATACAATTCACCTTGATCATTAATACGGGTTCTGTTATCCTCTGTCATACTATAAATTTCTCCAACATTTTCCCTTAATAATTGCAAAACTTCTTTATAGCTCTTTTGGATTTGATAGGCTTGCTCTAATTGAGACATTCTGATCATTCCTTCAAGTAATCTCTTTGCTTCAGGCTCAGTGCCCTTGAGACGATCAAGTAATCTTCCAATAGAACTGATTAGATATTCTTCTTCATAAATAGTACCTTTTCTACCTTTAGCACGTTTACGTTCCTCACGACGACGATTCTTAGCAGTTCTTCTAGAAGCCCCGGTTTTAGCAGTACCACCAGTTTTACCAGTATATCTAGTAAAAAAAGAAACATTGGTTGAGGCTTCTGAGGCAACAACTGAAACATCATCTGGCGCATCATATTCATTAGCTCCACCACCAGGTCCAGTTTCACTTAAACCAAAAAATGCATATGGATCTTCTTTTTTCTTTTTTCTGAGTTCTCTAAGTCTTTTCAATTGTGAATTAATTTGTGATTTACAATCACTAACCAATTCCATAATTGTACCAAAACCTTCCCCAATCAATGGCTCGATTAATTCATTAATTAATTCAAATCTTCCGTTTTTGGTGGCTAATAAAATTGCATCATCATAATAATAGTTTTTACAGTGTAATCTGATTGCTTCTTTAATATCATTCAAATATGTGAATGTAATGTTTGCAGCTTCTTGATATCTGTGTGCTTCGGATAAGCCTTCAACAAGCTCAATACAACTAGATTCTAATTGATCACCAAATTTATCCAAATTGCTATTGATGATACTCAAACAATTTTGCCAATTCTTTGCCAATATATTTGTTCTAATGGCATCCGGATATTCACCTAACATCTCATATGTCAACCCAGCCTCATGATATTCGTTACTTGCCGATAAAGCATCTGCATAAAGTTTTAATATTTGATTTCTTCTTTCTTGATTATAGTGATAGAATTTTAAAGCTAGCTTGAATAAATCATGTTGTATCATATAATTATTGAATTCATTCTTAATTTCTTCATTATCCGGTGTTTCTATTTCAATTTCATACAAGTGTGTTAAAGATTTTTCGAAATTTTTCAAATAGTCGTCTATCAAAAACCTTTTTCTAAGTGGTTCTTGTATATGTAAGTTTTGCAAAAATGGCAAATATTCCTTTGGATCCTTTTGTGATTGTTGAGCAATCAATAATGTCAAAGGGATATCATACATACCCAAAGCAGTATTGTATAATTTGTTGACATCTTGTAAAAAGCATAAATATTCAATAGCTTTTTCTTTTTCATCGTCTTGTTCGAAACTTGAAAATAGTCCAAGAGCATCTTGTAAATTTGGTGGAGACTGAGAGGCATAAGCAGTGATAACTGCTCTTAAATATTTAGTTTGATATTTAGGAGTTAGCAAGACTGACAAAAGAGCAACGCAAATTTTGTTCATTTTATTCTCTTCTTTTTTTTCTTGATCAGCATCAACGTTCTTCACAGTATTTAATGATAGATGAAGATTCGTTAAACCAGTATTAATTTCTCGTTGATCATCATTATCTTTATCCACTTTGATGGTTTCTCTATATTTGGTTTCACAAACATTCTCATTACGTAAGGTTCCAATAAACAAATTTAAGTGATCTTCATTTGCAATCTGATCAATGAAATGTTCAATATTCTTAAAAAATAAATCCGGTGCATAATCATGCAAAATATCAAAATCTATTCTGTGTGTTTTACAAGTCAAAAATGACTCTTTATAATTCTTCAATTTAATATTATTTCTGATCTCAGACAATACCATGATTCGTGGGTAAATAGTTTCTAAATTTCCTCTTGGGGCTTGAAGAGCGACTAAAGACTTCGAGGGACAAACAGTTACCAATAATGAGCCTCTTTCAATAGCTCTAAGTCTTTCATCTTCAAAGGAGATCACATCTTTATTATTGTTGTTGTGATTAATTATTGCTGTTTTGTTAGAGATGTTTAATTCATCATCTGTAACTTTATATGTTGTAAAGTCTGTATTCAAATGAACAAAACGTAATTGATGTTGTGCAGTAGTGAACAATAAAAGTAATTGTGTGACTTTGATTGAAGTTACTGCACTTGTTAATTCTCTATTATTGGCATACAATTTCCCGTTGGATGCTAAACCAAATGCTAACATAGAGTTCTCAGATGGAGCGGAATCATTGTTATCGTTACTATCGTTTTTTTCAATCTTATTAATCACATGATAATCGTAACATATTAATTCAAATTCACATATTTGATTCATTGAATAACTAATTGGATTGATATTGAATACTGTACCTTTAACAGTTTGGAATGTGATAGATTTAAAATTCGAGTGTGCTCTTAACAAGATGACTTTCATTGGCGGTTGAAGAATTTTGATTACCTTTGGGTTTCTGATGTCTGATAAGTCTACAAGTACTATCTTGGAGACACAGTTATTGTCGTAATCATCCACAAGTATGGCAACAATATTATCATCACTAAAGCACACTTGGCGCAAATTGCAAGATTTACTTTCCGGTAATAACTCATTTTTCCCAATATTTGAGAAAACTTTTGGTTGAACTTGTTTTTTCAATGAAAACCTGGCAAACTGAACATCACTGGCAGTAAGAAGTGCAAAAACATTATTACTTTTTGAAATAGCAAATGCATTGACATTTTCATTAATATTAATTTCACGGTAAGCCATCGGTGGAGGAACATTAGAAAGGGCAATTGGTGTGATATTGCAAGTTTTGCCATCTATAACACCTGTCATTCCTACATCTGATGGGGAAACTGTTGGTCCAGAAATAATGGAGTAAGCAAGATCTATAATTTCTACTGATGATGTAGTGACTAACATGAAAGTTAAAGGTTTTTCCGTATGCCATTTAATGTAATCGACCTTATTATCATTCATAGGATAAATCTCTTGCTTCAAATACCAGTGATAATTTTTGGTAGTCCATAATTGAACAGAATTTTCTAACACAACGGCCAAAACTTCTGAATTATTATTCCAAGTGACATCTTTGATTCTAGTATTCAATGGTAATCTCAAATTAAATTCACCATGTCTTAACCCGTTTCTCTCAAAGAAAATCAAATCTACATCTTCAAGAGTATCTTTAGCGTCCACAAATTTAGGGTTGATCAAAAAATCTTTGGCAGTTTCATCGATTTTATCATTTGGATTTTTTCTTTGAGTACAAGCAATCAAAGCCCCTTGAGGCTTCCATGATAAATGATCTTCTAACCCATCAACAGGCTCTGAAACACTATCCAAATTACCTTCACGATCAAAAACTCGAATCAAACGAATATCAACGTTATTAATATTTTCAATCATAGAAATAGCAAAATACTGACAATCGCCTCTCCAAGAAATTGCAACTTTCCCACTATCAAACTCACTAATGACACCAGAGTCTACTTTGGCTGGCATAGTTGGATCTCTAATTTCTTCACCTTCTTTCAAACCTGAATTCTTAAGACTCTCAAGAATAGCTCTTTCTGCGGCCTTGGCACCTTTACCTTTGAATTGAGTTTCTCTTTTACCCCAACCAACACTAACATGCTTGGATTTGTTTGCATCGTCTGAAGTTAACGGTATTTCTGCTATTGGATCGAACTGTCTGCTTAATAACATCATCTTTTTATCATGGGACACCAAACATAAAGTTTCTTCATCTGGTGACCACTCTGCAGAATCAATACCGCCTTCAATTGAACCAGTTATTCTAATATCTACAGAATCAAGATCATCTAAGCTTGCAGGATCATAAGTAGCAGTGATAACATCACCTTTGGAAAATATCAAAATCAATTCGTATGTATCAGTAAAGTGTGCGAAAGAGATCAAGGTATCTTCAGGGTCAACTTGAAAGTATGCTAGTGTTTTGATTTCCCCACTTTTTTCATATTGTTGAACTTCAATAGATCCATCAAATTCACCTGGTCCAAGGGCAACAGTAACGCTATTAGTGATCACGTCAAAAACAGAGCCACCAAGCGGAAGATCTGGTGCTATGATAGAAGAAGGGCTGATCGCCCCTCTATTCAAAAATGACAAATTACGCATATTTTTATATGCTCTTTAAGGCACAAGAATGAATATATCTATGTAGGTTGGGATCTGTTTATCAATCACTACTACTAATTGAAGGTCCAAAAAAATAAAAAAAAATAAAAAAAAATTTTTTTTTTGCTCATTTCAAGAATCTATCACATGGTTATTACTGTGACATACATTGGTATACATACTCAAAGCCTTTTTCAAATTCTAAATTGCAACTTTCCCACTAAAATAAATAATAATAATAATAATAAAAAAAAAAAAAAAAAAAACTGAATATAGCACTTCAAATAAAACGATTCTATAAGCATAGAGTGTTGTATTAAAATATACAGAAACTTTGTTTGCTTTGGAAACTATGAAAGATCTCGGCCTGTTTGGTAGGTTTCTGCTTGGTTCTTGGAAAATAAATTTATTGAAACCACAGTAATAATTTATATTCTGAGAGAAAACGTTTTATGTTTTGACTTGATTATATATTATGGGTTGCAATTAAAAACATTATTATACATATGAACAGTGTTCTCCAATTATCTACTTCATATTGACAGCCTTCCTCGTGTTTCATAAGAAGTAAAGATACAAAAAGCTCGATGCACTACGCAGTACCCAGCAAATTCCACTAAATCACTGAGCTTTCAAAATTGTTCATATTATTCTCATTTATATCATTCAATCACTCTATTATACTTGATCAATCAACGATTACCAAAAATGTTTCCTGATATCATAAACCTGGTACAATTTGAATTATTTCTTGGACACACGGCTTGGTCTCTCCCTCTATCATCGGGTTCGGAATTTAGAGAAAAAAAAAGCATGCTTAAAAATTTGGATAGCGGACCATTTTTCTTGCTGCTATTATTCTTATTTTATTTTAGAGAAAACTACTGTACATTACTCTATTATATATTAAATACAAAACTGTTCTTAGTTTACCCTTTTTTTTGTTATTTAAACAAGAATAAATAATGCATGCTCATCGTAAAAAAAACAAAAAAACACAGTTGATTTGCTCAAGAAAATCAGATTGTTCAAGTCTGATCCTGTTTACCGCATTTGAAGGAAAAATTGGTTACTTCTTACGCAAAAAGATGTGATTTTTTTTTAGATTTTGTTATTTTTTTTAGATTTTGTTATTTTTTTTTAGTTTTGCGCATTATGTTGACGCGAAGAATTTTTTTTTTAGAAAGTAGTTTTTTACTTCGGCTGCGAGAAAACTCGGTCGCTCTACACCCCTCGATAAAAAAAACCCGTGCCGCGGGACAGCTAGACATCGAAACAACAAAACAGGATACACACGGATAACGGGGCCTCAAGGTAGCCCAAATCATATAGTTAGACAACATAAAAGTTTGTGATTTTGCAACCAAAACAAACCAATACCAAAAAGCAGCAGTTTTAAAATATTTAACTAACTGACAAAGTTTAAAGTGATTTCAAGCTACTTTCGAAGTAAAAATGACAAGAACTGCAGGTAATAAATATTCATTATTGTTAGCTTTAACTTCTTCCCTTGTAATTAGCTATGGTATCCACTTTGTATTCACAATTAGAAAAAAATTCTTACCAGAAGGTTTAAGAAAAGCGGGACCAACTCAATTCTTAACTAATCTTTCTGCTATATTAACCGTATTTTATTACACAATATCCATAATTTCTAACATTACAAAAAATCAAAGTCTCTTTTATGCCAAAAATAATTATATTCTTCCAGCAGTTTTATCATTAGAATTTGTTGTTACTTCTGTTTACTGGTCATTAAAAATATTTTTTACTCATCTAATTGTTATGGTCGATAGCGTACCATGGGAAGTTGATATTTGTCTCCATTCTATGCCATTAGCAAGTGTAGTCATTGAATATTTTTGCTTTCTTCCACAATTTGAAATATCTTCATTGACAGCATTGGTGCTCTGTGGAATATTTGCTATTGGATATTGGTCTTGGTTGGAATTTCTTATAGATATTAAAAGGGGTCAATTGTATCCTTATCCATTCTTAAATATCGAACCTACTAAAAGAGCTTTAGTTTTTGCTATTATAGCATTTGTCGCCTTTTTGGGATTCGTATTCCTTAAATCTATTTACTCTTTGCTTATTGAAAAACGTTCGAAAGAAACAAGAAACAAAAAAGATTAAATTTGCATTAATAGAATATTATAGAGAGATACACTATATAATTGAACAAAACACACAAACTCCCGCTTTTTAGTATTTTAATTAATTGATGATTGTACCTAGTAATTTGTTACACTAACCAAAGACCCAAACATTTGGCCTACACACTTCATCAGGGGGCTAGTAGTCATGCTGATAATGGTCCTTGTGTGCATGTGATGTCTCTTAGGGCTTTTATACACAGTGACATTTGTTTTTCTTCTGCAATCATATCCTTCTTGCTCATCCCAGTCACCTGGTCTCTTCATCTCTCTTTTTTTCTTTTCTATTTTCACTTTTAGGTTTTACTATTAGCACTCCCAATAGCGCGAAAAATCGAAGGAAGAAAAAAAAAATAATCTCGAATTTTCACCACATAGTGTACTCTAGTAGAGGTGTTGTAATAAGGCTACTATCTTATCATCATATTTGAAAACAATAGTAAAGATGTCTACTGAAACTTCCGTCACAGCCAGTAAATGGAGACTCGTTGAAGCCGGCCGTGTTGTTTACATCAACAAAGGCAAATATGCTAGTAAATTAGCTGTTATCGTTGAAATCATTGACCAAAGAAGAGTACGTATAATACGGAACAAACAAAGCATGTATGAAAAAAAAAATCACCCAATCATCAAAGTTCATTCATTTTCACTGTCCCTTTTAAAAGGCATATTACAAAACTAAACAATCAAGATATCAAAATTGGGAACTAGAAGTTATAATTAAATGATATTATGTTTCAAAAATGCACTATCCATAGTTTATTTGACTATAATGATATGAAAATGTACGAGAAGATAATCTAAAATCAATATAAATATAACGAATATTCAAAGCCTTCGATTTTCTAGTTTTATGATTAGTACATTTAATTTGAGACGCATTTTTACATGTTTTAATATTATATCAAAAAGAAGCAGTTTTGAGAGGTCCATTTTAGCTCTTCGATTATAAATTCAAATTTTTGGAAAAAGGGAACCGACTAATAAGTATTTGAAAAGATTAAAAATCATCATATCTAATGGCAATAGTTGTATCACAATAACGTGGGCTGATTATGATGTCCGGGGTTTTTTTTCAATTGAAGGAATTTCTGTAATTTGGATTTTATTTTTACTAACAGCCTTATTATAGGTCTTGATTGATGGTCCAGCTGCCGGTGTCCCAAGACAAGCTGTTCACTTGACCAACATTGTCTTAACCCCATTGACTATTGCTAAATTCCCAAGAGGTGCCAGATCATCTATTGTTGCTAAAAAATACACTGCTCAAGAAATCGACTCTAAATGGGCTGCTACTTCCTGGGCTAAAAAAATTGCTCAAAAGAACACCAGAGCCTCTTTGTCTGATTTCGACAGATTCAGAGTTTCTGTTTTGAAGAAAGAAAGAAAATTGGCTTCTAAAAAATTATAAATTAATTATATTTACTAAGTTAGATTTAATATTTTTATTTTTTTAGTTCCAATATGATGAATATAACCCCTTCTCCATCCATACATCTATCCATCAGCTTTTTGTTCTCTTTCTTTAATTCCATACAAACCCTTTGTGTTAATTTTGAAAGCAATCAGAATTAGTAAAAAAAAAAAAAAAAGGAAATAGATTGCTCAATATGGTACCATACTGTGGTTTCGATGTAATCTAAGTTTTCTTACTTGTTTTTTAGTTTATTTTGAAAGATTAACCCAATATAATGTTTCTACGTTTTTTTAAGAGGAAGTCAATTTGTATCATATTTGTGTTTTCATTTTGTAGTACTTGTAACATGTGTATGTTCAGGAGAATAAGAACCTTATTGCATTCATTCAGGGCATGTGTCAATGTCAATGTGCCAGAAAACATTGAAAAGTCGGCATGTACTTATCAATTTAGTAGAAGAAATTTCCTGTATGATTTCGCATCATATTTTTATGGACATGATCCAAGCTCCTGATTTAAGCATAAAATTACAATTCAACTATAGTTATCATCAGTCAAAATAAATAAAATAAAAAATAGATATACGACTGATAAAAAAAACCGAATATTGAAATGAAAATAATTTTACTGACCTTTATATCAATAGGCAGTCAAAAGTGCAGCCTTTTTTATAACTCATTGAGATCAGATGAATCTTGTTGTTTATTTCATTCAAAGCTCCTTAATATTTGTTTGATTACATTAGTAATTCGACTGTGTTAACTGATCAAAAGAAATTAAAAATCCATAGACATAAATTCAAAGACTTTAGATATTCGAAATAGATTCATCGCTACCTGTTTGACTTTCTATAAAGTTGTTGGTAGAACTATAAGAAATTCAATGTTAATATATGACTTTGATATACCAACAGCACAAGCTTACATCTGATCTACTTTTTACATCTCTGGGAAACTCGAATATAATTCTATTGTAACCCTCAAATTTTATTAGCTAAAAATTCATCTAGTTAAGTTACTATGTATGCTAGAAATTCGACAATAAGGAACTTCGCCTAAGTTTCTTCCAAACAGAAAAAAAAAAAAAAAAAAAAAAAAAAAATAAAGTAATATTATATAATTTACTGCCCATCAAACATGTTTTAGAATAAATATTAGCGTAACAATATCCAAAGTCTCCAATAATTTCAGGTTTCAAATATACTCGCCATAATCACTAGCATTAATTTCAAAGAATTCTGAATCTTCTTCTTTAACTTTCAAATATTCTTCATTTGTTAACCCAATTTCTTTACTCAACTGCTCCAATAATAACAATTGTTTCTTGTCACTAGTAGATAATGATCGATTTTTCATTTCTTCTTTTAATACCATCACTCTTTGATAATTATTTTTCAATACTATTTTGTTTTCTTTAATTGATTCATTGTATAATAGTATATCATTTTTGAACTCTATAGTTACATCATCGTCTTCAATGAGCGAGTTCACTTCAGCGTCACCAACACCAACCAGTAAGGTGCGATAAGAATCAGTTTTATGATATTTTTCTGTTATGATGTTTTTTTCTTTGAACATTAACAAAATTGATTCATTAAGTTTGTTAATTGTGGTTGTAATTTGGGACTGCAATGCGAAGAGCTCATTATCGGATATTTCTTCAATTGTAAGCTTAAATTCGTTGATTTCCACTGGTCTTCTAATTGACATTTTTAATTAAAATTTATAACAATGATTAATCTGAAATAAAGCAAGAAGATTAATAAAACGAAAACTGAAACCAACAAAATTGTTTAAATAAATACTAAATACTAAATAGCAGGGTTCGAGCTTCACGTATGTAGCGCCATGCCAAATTTTTGGTGGGGATTTAAACAAGAACCTTGTCTTTTGAATAGCAAAAATTACATAATCAGAAAGATTTCCAACCCCTCATTTTTTTTGTGATGTTACAATAGAATCAAAACAATCAAAGGCTGATTGGCCAAGGATCTATTTTCTATCAATGAAAAGTTGTTTTTAAACATTTTAATTAATATGATATCGAAAAGAAGAAAATATGTGCAATGTAAGAAATTTTAAAGTGTAATTAATATAAGCTAATTGATCAAGCATCTTGAACAAAAATTTCCCGCATATTTGGCTTCTCTGCTTTTTCAAATCTTAGCTTCTATAGCCGACAAAGTCAGAAATAGACTTGATTAGAATTACAATTAATTTTGGTTTGAAAATGCTCAGCCAACGCTTTTTATAACACACATATTATATAAATATTGAAGGGGGAGAACTGATTGCATAGATGGAATATGCAGAGATGAATAGAGAAAACCATTAACAAGGGACCACTAGTTTAAACAAACAAACAAAAAAAAACACACACAAAAATAATATATAAAGCAAAACAAATAAAAGTAATAATAAAAAATTAATAATAACAAGAAATAAAACAAAAATTGAAGCTTAGACTTAAACAGAAGCTTCAGCAGTTGCATTTACTGAATCAGGGCCCAAAGTTGGTCTTTTATTACCTCTCTTTGTTCTGTAATCTTTGACTGCAGATTTAATGGCATCTTCAGCTAACATTGAGCAATGTAATTTGACTGGTGGTAAAGACAATTCTTTCGCAATAACAGTATTCTTGATTTTCAACGCATCATCCAAACTCTTACCCTTTAACAATTCAGTGGCAAATGAAGAAGAAGCAATAGCTGATCCACAACCAAAAGTTTTGAATTTCACATCTTCTATTAACCCAGTATCATCATTAACTTTGATTTGTAATCTCATTACATCCCCACAAGCAGGAGCACCCACTAAGCCAGTACCAACATTATTATCATTTTTATCTAATGATCCAACATTACGAGGGTTTTGATAATGGTCAATAACTCTTGGGTGATATGATCTTTTTTGTTTAAATTGGAGGAGACTTCTACTGTGTGTAGGTGCAAAATTGATTAAACAAGGGGCAACTACTCTTGAAGCTCCAATAGCGATTGAAGGAATAGTGGTCGCAGCTGTCTTTAAAAGAAATGAGCTAGAAATTCTTGGAAGCATGCTTTCAGTTGAAATAATAATAAATTTAATTAATATAAACTGGTGGTTATTAATTACTCCTATCAAAACAAGAAACTATTGGAAATTATTTCGTCTTCTCCCTTCTGTGACAGTAATTTTTTTTTTTAATTTTTTTTCTTTTCATTTTTACTTCTCACCCCGGATTACTAAATATATGAATGCTCACATGACTACGGAAAAATGCCTAAAACAGAAAAAAAAAGTGCAAAAACGCAAGGAACTTATCCGGCACCGGCGACGTGAATAATCAAACAATTAACAATTAACAATTAATTGGTTTTTTGCTTGATCCAAAAGTATGAAGGCTGTTGTTCAAAGGTGCTCAAAGTTGATTTCAAATCAGCGTTATAGGTAGAACACAAATACCATAATATTTAGCACATTATTCGCATGATTATTGATGGGCGGAGGGGTATATTTGTGAAGTTCTTTTTGTTTAGTAAAGAGAAATTGATATTAGCTAAGTGAACAAATAAAGAACTCATTTCATGATGTGTGAATTCTCTTGTTATCTATTAGTGTGTTCCAGTATCCTTCAGTGAACAACTTGTGAAAATTGAACTTAACTATTTCACTTATAACGAACAGACAGGAAGCAAAAGAAGCAACAGAAAATAAAAAGAAAATAAAAAAAAAAAAAAAAAATTAGAAATCAACTTCTAAATTTATACAATTACTTATCCCCCATCTCATCACAAAACACAATCAATCTAAAGAAAAACAAAAAAAAAATCACCTTATTTTCTTGTATGATCCAAAGGTATGGGTCGTATATTTAAAAACAAATCATTAGAAAGCAAAGCGGTGTAGATTTATTTTTTATTTTTTATTTTTATTTTTATTTTTTATTTTTATTTTTATTTTTTATTTTTATTTTTTATTTTTTATTTTTTTGGTTTCTTTTGATCTCTACATTAAAACACGATAGGCTGTACGTGGAAAGCCTTTCTCTATGTAATTTTTACGATGTTCTTACCAGTGTAAGATTGCGAAGTAATCATATCATTTCAAATTTTGTGATAAATAACAAAACAGGGCACATAGTCTGTATTTTTGAGCGCCAGAAAATTAAAAACAAAAACAGAAATAAATCAAAAATAGACAAAACAGAAACTGTGAAATACAACAATTCATGACACAATATGACCACAAACTTTATCAACAATGCTTAAATACACATTAAGAACAAATTTTGTCAAGGCTTCAAAATTGCCCTTCAATAGATCGAAATTGTCACAGCGATATTTGCATCAAAGTATGATCAGTAAGAAAAGTGAAAATGACATTGATCAAGCACAATTAGACAAATTTAGAGAACAATTGCGGTCACAGGTTAAGACTCATAACCATCTAGATAATAACCCAGGGTTGGACAAGAACAGAGATACAACAAAATCTGATGAAGCAGAAAAGGCTGATAAAAGAGCTCTTCATGTATGTTTCTTTTGTTTGTTTTTTTTTGTTTTTTTTTTTTTTGTTTCCCCCCCCCTCAACTTCTCATTCCCTACAAGAGTATAAAGTGCTAACAAAAGAGTGAAGACAAAATTTTATAGAGAAGTAGGTAAACCATTTTTAAAAGTGGTTGCGTTAACTTATGTGACATTTTTTGGCTTAAGAATGTTATGGGAATATTTGGAAGCTACTGATGAGGACACTATAAACAAAAAAAAGATAGAAGATCAAAAAGTTGAAGGATCCATGAACATAACAGAATGAAAGCATGAACGAACCATAATAATAATAATTAATCTACCTATATGCTTATGTACAGTATGATTCCATTTAGTTCAATATATTCGTTTGGTAATGCTGTTCTAATTATTCATATTATGGATAAACTAATTAGCACAACAGAACAAATAAAAAGAAGTAGGGAAAGGATAGAAGAAAAAAAAAAAAAAAAAAAAAAAAAGAAAAGAAATGAAAAAGATACTTTTTTCTTTGGTTTTGCAAAGCCATTTCATGATTATTTTAATTTCTTATTTTGTAAATATATATATATATATATATATATCTTGTACGAGTGACAATTCATCCTTTGTTACACCTTCTTCATGTGCCACTCATGAGGTTTGTGAATCAAAATTGTATGAATGTATTTACATAAATGCTCACATTTTTATTTATTTCAATAATTATCAAGGACTAGTCTTTTTTCCTTCTCTGCAATGAGGTTGATTATAACTGTTGTTTGTAATAGAAATCAATGTTTTGTTATTTGCATAGGTTATTAATAACAAAAATAGAGTGAGTAGCAGTTCAGATGGTCTCATTTCTCGTCAGAGGTCTGATCGAATCTATTATTAAAAATTCCTTCATAAAGGACAAGGTTTATTAATTTTATTTTATTAGAGAATTTCTGTTTCAACTTGTTGCATTCATGTTTATTTTCCTAGTGACGCGAGGCACCGTTCCTTCTGGATGATCTCCTATGATATGTTTCACTATTAACAACAGTGTTTAATCTGTTTATAACATTTACTAATCCTATATTTTAATATATATACATATATAATAAAAAAAAGGAAATTGAAAGAAAATTACTCTTCATATCAGTTTTTTAACGAAATGGCTATTATGTGTATGTATATACCAAGATGGGATAGGGATTGGCGGAAAATTATTGTTTGATTCAAACATTGATTGAAAAACATAATAAACAGTATATTTCAATAATTCTATTCTACGATAGGAAATGTATCGATAGAATTTGTTTTAATATTGTATTGAAAGAAATCACAAACTTATACAATTTTGGGCCCCACCGATTACCAAGAACTGATAGTAGTATATTTATTGTAAATGTTAAATGTTTCGGAATAGAAAAAAGCTAAGCGTTGATTTGTTTTAAGAAAAGCTTTGAGATTTCCAAATAATTTAAAAGAGGTGGAATGCTGTCAAAAGCATAGCGTTCTACGATTAGCTAGCTACTTATAAGTATACTTTACTGCGTTCATTTTAGTTTACCAGCATGCATATGCAGGTCAACATCAGTTGCATGTATAATTGCAAAGATTGAAATCATGCTCTTCAGTTTTTCTTGCTTATTTTTGTTAGTCTTTTTTCACATTGTTAAAATTATCATGTGTCATTTTGTCTTGAGAATAAAAAGAGACTAAATTGAACCTCAGTGCGGAGTTTTGTAACTACATCACATAATAGCTACAATTCAGTTACCTTGTACTCAAGAATAGCAAGAATAGCAGGAAATCAATTAAAGAAACTTGGAAAAGTGATTTATCATTCTAAACTGCTGCTGAAAAGTTACAGCTCTGGCAAAAAAAAAAAGATCCTCGTAGCAGCAAACTGAAACTGAACAGATGAATTATTGTCTAACCACGGCGTGTACGGTGGACTCTACGCTCATCAGCAGCAATTTTCAACTTTCAGGTTTGAAGCTTATAAGCTCATTATTGGAAATTAAATTGATTTTCTCATATTAAAAGGTCTTACTGAAGTGAAGTGTCCAGTGGTAAAATAGCTTTGGAATGCTATTCATTTTTTGAAAACGTCTCTTATTTTTCTCTCGACTTTACTATGTGCTTACGAATTTACCTAAAGTTTATAGGAATAACCAAAATATAAAATAAACATATAGCAGCTGAATTGCTCTATTACAATAGGGTGAACAGGGTCTTTTATCATCAAGTGTAATGTTATTTCCTTACATTAAATTGGCGTGTTATAGCCCTGATATTGAGTAGCACGTGCTCTTTCACAGGGCGTAAATATTTTCTGCTGAAAAACTCACGTGATATCGTTACTTTTGCAAAAAAATTGGCCCTTTTTCTTTTCCACCCCCTATGTCCAGACTGGGCTCAAGTGATTTTTGGTGGTTATGACTGGGCTCATACCGCAACAATCTAATGGGGGTAGACTGAGACTGAGCGACTGCCTGTTCTCTCTGGCTGTTGGCACTCAGTGTGAGAGGCCGTGAGCCTGGAGGCGAGAAAAAAAAAAAAAAAAAAAAATAGAGGGAACAAACAGTGTTTGAAAAATTGGAAGAAGGTCGTTTACAAGTCAAGTCATCAATAAGAACAACTTATTTAGACAAATACAGAATAATATTGTAAGTAAAAGGATCATCATATGGAGATTATTATCAATATTTGCTCTTCAACTTTAGCAAATGACTGAATTAATGAAAGGATACATAAACAAGTCGAATCAAGGTATCTCAAATCTTCAACCAGAAAATTTTTTTTCGGCCTACCAATTCTGCACTTTTTCAATTTTTATTTCGTCATATAAAAGAAAATTCCTGCTCTTCCAACATTTAATACAGGTTAATAAGAGGAACTTATAGTCAAAAGATGTATTATCAAAAAAAAATAAAAAGTGGAAAAAAATCTTATCTCAAAGCAAGATTTTTTGAATTAGGTTTGTTCAACATGAGGAATGAATCATAGATAAAAGCAATATTGAAAGAAAGGAAGACAAAAGTAATTATTGACGGTATTACTAAAAAAAAGCATTGCACATAAAAATCAGTGTGAACTCTGAAAAAACAATGAAAAGAAACAGCTTCATATTTAAAGTCAATACTCAAACTCAAAATAATAGGAGCTAATTAATGGGTTAGCTCCCAATGGGAATCTTGAATTATATTTTAAAGCTATAAAAGCATCTTAATTGCCAGTGAAAGCTGAAATGGTGTTCATTTATATTGGCCTAAAGTTGAATTCAGTATCATTCTAATTAATCGAATTATCTTGTCAATTATTCTTTCTTACATTCAAATCAAAAATAATTTGAAGAAGATTCTCCGTAATTACATTTAACTAACTCTTAATTTAGCAATATGGCTCACGAAAAAGTTTGGTTCTCTCATCCAAGAAGATACGGTAAAGGCTCAAGACAATGTCGTGTCTGTGCTTCTCACCAAGGTTTGATCAGAAAATACGACTTGAACATCTGTCGTCAATGTTTCAGAGAAAAAGCTAAAGACATCGGTTTCAACAAATTGCGTTAAGCAATTTGTTTGTTTTTTCTCCAGCTGGTAGTTATATCATTGAATTAATTTTCGAAATAAATAATGTTTTTCTATTAATTTTATTGATTTGATTTAACAGTGTGTGTGTGGTAAAGACAAGAAAAAAAAAGAAAAAAAGAAAATCCATTTCATTTGCAATTATCGTTTATGGTATTTTATCTAATCGCTGTTGCTTGAAAAAAAAATCTATTTGCCTTATTTTTTTATATTTTTCATTATAATAATAATTTATTTTTTCATGAATAAATATGTTTTATTTATAAGTTTATTTCGAAAATGTAAAAGTAGAGAGAAATGTCAACAAGGTGTGAAGCGCTTGTATGTCTATCTTTTCGGATCAGGTGCATTTTTAGTAAGTTGCAACTTGTAATTTGTATTGCGTTATTTAAAGAAATATTAATAGAATTATACGGTTCACCCATGGATGCTCATATAATCATAATGTATATTAAGAATAAATAACACAAAAATGCAAAAAATCATGAAAAATAGTCATACATTTTATGGCCAAAATGAAGATAAGATCTATCTCAAAACATAAACTAAAGAAAAAAAAAAAAAGAATAAAGTCAGGAATCATAAACTCTCTTTATCTATCACTTTTATGTTGCTTTTTCTCTTTATCTTCTTTAGAAAATAATATGATAATTAAAAATCTATCTATGAAAAGAAGAGAGAATAAAAGACAACAGTATCAAATACAGAAAAAATATATGTATATATAAGAATCACAATTTCGCATCAATTTCATCAGATTGAAGCTCAATATCATCATCTTCTTCGTCTGTATTATAGTTCATGTAATAATCTGTGTCAAATATTGGTTTACCTGTAGGGCACAAAAGATGACTACTTTTGAATAAACCAACACTGTCAACGTATTTACCTTCAAGAATGACTTCCTTTGCTTCATCGTCATAATTTTCAGCTCTTTCGAGATTACCTCTTAAGTGAATTGTGAACCTTTTTGAAGTTTTGTCATTCAAAATGAACTCATCGTACCAATCTATCAAATCTTGTTTCTTTAACTTAGATATTTCTCTCAATTCGATGTCTTTAAAGCCAAAATGACAAACTCCGGTAACAATTTCATATCGTTGGTTATTTTTTTCTTGGTTCAAGTTTTTAAAGATTCTAACATGTTCCCAAGAATTCTTCAAACTTTCGATAAGCTTATCAAATTCATAATCGGTAATGTTATGAATTAAGTCTTTCAATTGTGTGCTGAGATAGTTTTTAATTCTCTGCTCTAAATAACGCGCAGATTTAACGTTACTCTGAATCAAAAACTT
Source organism: Saccharomycopsis vini (assembly GCA_031124825.1). Taxonomy (NCBI): domain Eukaryota; kingdom Fungi; phylum Ascomycota; class Saccharomycetes; order Ascoideales; family Saccharomycopsidaceae; genus Saccharomycopsis; species Saccharomycopsis vini. The sequence continues at coordinate 31,394 of JASTUB010000047.1, forward strand.
AAATCCACACGAAGCTTTCGCTAGCTCGGGATAGGAAAATACAATATAGCCTAATTGCTCTTTTGTTCTTAACTGGTCAAAAAAAGGCTCTCTAACAAATTTTCCAAAAGCTGCGGTAGCTAGCCACATCTTAGCTGGGCTGAGTCCTTTCACTGAACGGAACTGCGAGGAGTCTGGAAATTGTAAATCAGTAAACATTGGGTAACTAGCGCCAACTTGATAGTACAACAATACACATGAATTGGTATTATCAGCCTCTGATTCATATCTCTCTATAGTACCTTGATCTAAAATTACCAGTCTATTGTCATTATTAAAATATTGAGAATCGGATAATGGTCCGATTTTTAACTTACCATTATTGAAAAAATTTTCGTCAATAATTTTGTTAAAATGAGGAATCACTTCTTGTTTTTTGAAATTACCAATAATAAAACTGGTGGCATGAGCTTGAGATAAAAATGTTTTCAAAAAATATTGGAAATTTTCAAAGTTAATGTAATCGTTGGTGGCTGTACCAGTAGTTGGGTCAACAAGAAACTGTAATTTGACATCAGTGGAGTAATAAGTATCATCAAACATAGTGAGCTGGATATCTTCAACTTGTTTATAAGGGGCTTGAAACTTGCAGTTGTGATATGATTTGATGGCATGGTTTCTAACAAGGTTAAATTTGTCTGGATTATTGAATTCAGTGTCATTTGTTAAAAAATCAAAAAAGTCCGTTAATGTAGTTTTCAACAAGACTAAAAGTTTATCACTATAGCCGTTGAAAGAAAATTCAATACCTCTCAACTTATTAGTGATGTAAACAAATAAACCAGCAGCTTCCGCCTGATATGAAACATCATTCAATTTCATTGCAAACAATTCACTAACAAATTTCATGTAAATTTGATTGATTGGCGTGTTCATAGCAGCTGGTAAATTCAAGTTAACAACTATGCTACCTTTAGGAACGCCAAATCTGTCATCTGCTTTAAACCAAAGGTTTAATCTCTGTGATTTCTCAATCAATAATGGTCTATTCTTTGGTTTTCTTGATATCTTGTTGAAAATTTCAAAATTTTTAGGAATATAGGGATTAGGTAATGGTGGTAAATGATAAACAGAAGCTCCAAGATTTCTTAATCCATCCACGAATTTTGAGTCCATAGGATGAACGTCATATTTAGTACCATAGTGCTTGTCGGTCATTGATAAATCCTTTTCTTCGAAACCACAGTCAATTTTGATGAGAATAAAATTAGAAGGCACTAAATACCCTAAGATGTTCTTTATTTTTTGAAAATTAAATTTTAGAGGGAATAGATATGCACTTGACAAGAAAGTGTGTTTGATTTCATCTGTAAGAAATTCTGATTGAAGATCATAAGCATAATCTGAGGCAGTGGTTAAAGAGTTTGTAGATTTTTCTTTGAACTTGAAACTGATTTTAGATACATCAATCAATTCGTCATGAACCAAATTGAACTCTGTTTCTGTAAGAGACTGTAAGAAATTGATATAATGAAACACTTCAGCCACAATTTCATCTATGTGATGATTTCCTTCATCTGTAAGATCCATGCCAATATCGAACATATAATTTTTATCGGAAACATCTTTATATCCAGAGCTCAATGAGGTAATCCAGTTTTTATTGATCTTTAAGTAGTAAAATAATGAGCCAGCAGACTCATGACCAACAAGATGGCTAAGATGGGTACAAGCTCTATAATAATAGTCATCACTTCTTTCTATTGGGAGATAAAAAACGAAACGAAGCCCTTTTATTTTTTTGACTGGCTTGACTTTAACAATTTTGTTCAATTGTGCTGGCGTAAAATATCTAATGGAAGATTTTGGTTCCTTTAGTTTATTCAAATCAATATTAGTGTTTTTGATGGAAGAGAAGTGTTTAGCAGTAAGCTCTGACAACTCATCAAGAGAGTGCCTGCTAATGATACATAATTTCATGATATTTGCAGAGTAATGATCTTTATACCATTGGATCAAAACGTCTCTTGGATCAATACCTTTTTCAGAGGGCTGGTCTCTCAAAGTTTCTAAAGAACCAGTTGTAAAAGAAGTACAAGGATGTTCAGGGTTTGCAATCAACTTTGTTATGCTATGAGATCTCCATGCATCATTTTCAATGTTTTTTGAATGCTCAGATTGGATAGCATTAATTTCTCTATCCTGGCAATCCTTGCTAAATAAAGGTTCTATAAAGAATTGAGAGAAGCGGTCCAATCCACCTTCTAAATATTTCCAGTTAATTTCAAAATAATAATTTGTGTCAGTACCAGCAGTGTAAGCGTTAGATCTACCGGCATGCTCAGATAAGAACTCTTGGTAGTCATTTTCCTTAGGAAACTTTTTGGTTCCCATAAATAATAAATGTTCACAAAAGTGAGCACATCCAGATAAGTTCTTTGGGTCATCTTGAGACCCCACATGAACATCTAAAGCGGTAGCTGCTTTCTCAGCTGATTTGTCATGAACCAAAAGAGCTTCTAACTTGTTAGGAAGACGAATAACACGGTATTCTCTATCATCTAAATCTGGTTTCACAAATGGATCTTTTGTGATGATCTCATAAGGAAAGCTTTCACCGCCCATGGTTGTTGAATAATAGTTTCTAGAACCAAAAAAAGTAATACAGCGAAAACTATAAAGAGAAGGAAAACCCGTTGATTTGAAATGGTTCAAGCTGAGCGATAGTGAAAAATTTTTGGAAGTAGTAAAGATTAGTTAAAATAAGCCAATTTCATTATTTTATTCGAGAAGAAAAAAAAAAAAAAAAAAAAAGATCTTTTTATAATGCTCATGTATGTCAATACAACCAACCAGTTGATCACCTCTTTTTTCAAAGTCGCCTTTTCTTTTTTTTTTTTTTTTTTTTTTTTTTTTTCCTTTTTTTAGAAGGCGGGGCCCCCAAAAAAATCGGTTGTGTCACCCTGGTGGATGTAACTTGTGGTTTTTACAATCCTTGTTGCTTCTACCATAAATAAACAGGTTTGGTTGCACTAACCAATTATTAGTGTGGTTCCTAAAGATTATTTTTTTCAAACGAATAAACAACATATTTTTGTTTCATATCTGGCTTATCTACAAAAATAAAAAAGATATGCTATTGATAACGGCGTGGGCAGATTCAAATTCGTATCTTCAAAAATAAGAATAAGGATATAGTTTGAGAGAAAAAAAACTATATCTTTGTAATCAATTTGAGACATGTTTAGCAATCACTTATGGTATTGGGAATGAGACTTTGGATAAGTGTCGAACCATTAATAATACCGTCTACTAAGAAAACAAACTTCTTGTTTATGCCTTTTTCTTGTAATTTTCTTTCAATATATCTAAAAGTAGCCAACTCACTATATGTCACTCCTCCAATCATTAAAATAAAACAAAAGGTCTCGTCGTTGCCACTAGATTGATGTCCTTTATTCGCAATCAGGTTGACAGTAGAATTATAGCTTGCTTTTGCATTATTGCTATGATTTGTTTCTTTAGTTTCGCCACCTAAAAATCTCCATAACTCGTCAATTCCTTTCCAAGATGCATTATTACTCAAATATCTTGAGTGGGACTTGCTCAAGTATGAGGAAAGAGATGAGTTCAAAAAACTTCGATCAAATGCTGATTGGATTAATCTTGTAGTTATTGGCACATAGTTTGGATAAGCAAATGAAGCATCTATTGGATTTCTAGGATCGTCAAGACCCGGTTGCTGATTGGCAGATGTATCGTATTCACCTGTTGGAATCAAATTCAAATAATTTTTAATGCTAACAAAATCCTTTATATAAGAGACAATTTTTTCATCAGGACTATCAAAGTCAGTTTCATTTTCTGATGTAATTGAAGGTCCCGCAATCGGTAATAAATAAGATGTAGCCTCTTTAACATAAAAGAGATTCAATTTTTTCAAATTTTGTAAAGTCATGATATGCTTGATACCAAAATTGGCAATAATTTCGGATTTCAAGATCAGATAGTATTTTTCTCCAATACCTTTGTTTATTTTCGATAAAAGACAGCAAAGCTTCAATGTTTGTATTACATCCATACCTTGAGTGTAAATTAAGTTTACAATTGCATCAGTAGCTTTTTTCGCATCATAATAGCTGTCAACTATGTTTTGTTCTAATTCCAAAACTTGTGAGAATAGTCTCTCATTTTCATCATCACCGTTGTCATCAAATTCTGATACCATACCATCTTGAATGCTTGGGTCTTCAGATTTAACCTTGAATAAAATGTTTTCTGCCAACAAGGTATGATTCTTCAAATTCATTTGATTTTTTTGTAATGAAGTCAACTTTCCAACAAATGCTTTCACTTGAGAGATATTGTTAAAATTATGCCTTGAGTCATATTCATTCTGTAAACTTCGCGCATAAGCATTCAATATAGGCCCAATTGCAGCAAAGTTCAAATCCTTGATAGTTTGGAAAATCTCGTCATCTTTGAAGTCAAAAGTTATTTGCTTTATTGGCTTGTGATGATTTTGTGAATGCCTTGTTGGGCTTGTTGGCGAGTCGTTTCTTGTGGTATTAATTTCTGCCGTAGCTGGCGTTTCACTATCTTCGCTAAAAATTTGTTCTTTGGAGAGATCTACTGTATTGAAATCAAAATCATAAAAATCCTCAATTAAACCTAAATATGTCAATTGGTTCAATAGTGGAGTTATGAAGTCCAAGCCTCTTTCTAACACTATAATGTCAGAGTGGTTGACTGTACCTGCTGACTGTCCATTAGATTTATTATCAATATTACTTCCCATGCTTAGATGACTTGTTTTTTCAAACATTTCATATTGCTTTCTTTGGACAGGATTCAATGAACTAAGATATTCATTCTTCAAGTTCTCGTATATCTCATAAAATTTTACGGATTTATCACCTTTCAACAAGACATTATTGAACTTTAGCAAAGTAGGAAATAAATTGACCAAGTTTAACAAGCTTTTTGCTAATTTGAAAACAGGTTCATTGATATTATTCACGTATAACTTTTGAATTAATTCCTCTGGCTCGATTCCTAAACACATCAAATCCGAATCTAATACTGAAGGTTTCAAATCCCATGAGTACAATTGAATTTCACCTTTGATGCCTAATTGTTCTAATCTGAATTCAAAACTTTTGCTAACTTCGTCAACTATTATACCACTAAATTTCAAGCTCGAGTCTACCGCATATAATTGTTTAATTCTCTTGTCTATGCATTCAGTATTCGAGATTTTATTATCACATAGTACTACAAAACTTCTAATTTGACTAAGATTGCTTTTGATAATATTAGTGTTAATGTCATCCTCTAGCCATAGAGCACTTAATATGCGGCCTTTATCTTTTAGAACGTTGAACGGTGTTAATAAATTCAACCTAGTAGATAGAGATTTTTGCAAAATCAAGACGTGATTTGAACCTGATATTGTATTGAGGATTTGTAATAATTCATCCAAACAGATTTGAGGTATCTGAAGAATGTCAAATTTTAGAGGCTGTAGTTGGACCATTCTAACTATCGCCTTCAATAGTTTTTGATTTACTGATTTTTATTTATATGCTTTTGTTTTATTATTGTTATTGCCACAGGATCAGCAAATCGCAGATTTTATTATTTTTCTGAACTTGAAAAATAAGAAGCATATATGCGTGGTGTTATGCGATGATCGTATGATGATTACAGTCAACAATAGCTTTTCAATTTCCCAATACCTTTAAAAGTTATTCTATTTAACAATAAAATACAAAAAATATTTGCTATATACAAATATACAAACAGGTGATATAATAAGAAAAATAGTCAGTGATAAACATAATAACAATAAAATAGTAGTGGTGTTAATTAATCAACAGCTCTATTCATGCCTATATTACAGGGTTTTTTCGTTTTCATAAAATTCCTCAGTATAATTCTGGATTTCCTTTGTCAATCTTTCTGCTTCTTTTTGCTTTTCCACCTTTTTAGTTTCCCTGTTCAGAACCTTGTTCGCCTTTTTCTCTGCCGCTTCGTAGTTTTTAAACTTTTCATACCACTTATCATATTGAGTACCAATGTTCTTGCTATTAGTGGTGCTATCATTACTAAACATCAAAATTTTAGTCTTTGCATCGTGAGCCCAACAGTCACCTTTATGGGACTTTCTTGCATCATGATAAATTCCTTTATCCAAAGATTTAGGAACAGTCCAATTTTCAATATTACCATCAAATGTCATGACTTGAAAAGTAATATGGCCCTTTCTTTTCATCGGAGGCTTGATAATTCTTGCCCAATGATCTGACCTATCACCATTTAAAGATTGATGTCTTTCAACCTCTTTAGCAATTAAGTCTTTTTTCAAAGCCTCATTTTTTGTTTCTTCGGCTTCTTTGATCTTCCTTGTGACTTTATTCACTCTTTTACGTTCTGATTCAATCTTTTTGATTGTTTTGCGGTCTTTTCTACTTCTTTCCATTACTAAATAATTGAAGTTGACAACTTCATAGTTTTTTCCATGTGGTCTACCACTACCTGCTCCAACCACACCTTTTTTAGCTTCTCCTGATGCTGGCGTTTCCCACTCCCCACCAAGAATAGAACCTCTCTTAAATTCAATGGAAAATTTAGGTCTACCAATGTCGGTACTGAATGATAAGAAATTCAATTTGGAGCCTCTTGGAAAGTCATAGTATTTATAATTTTTCATCATAAAAGAATCTTTTAAATGATGAGGGTAAGGCGCAACAATTTTTAAATGATAATCACAATTTATATCTAAATTCTGATTCAAATTTTCAATGTCCTGCTCTGTTTTTGGTACCTCGACCACATCATACTCCTCCAATATTTCATCCTCAAATTCCAAATCCTCTTTTTTGACGTCACCGAATTTATCAACTAATTTTTTTTCTAACTGAAGATCTTCTTCATTTAAATTTTTTGAGTTGTCATATAAATGTTGGTTCTTTTGAGGTTTGATTGATGAGCCACGAATCCAAGGCCTTGGTAATTTTCCAAATTCATAAGGAGAATAATTTTCAGGTCTTATCATGATTTGTCTTGCCCTAGTTATGACTTCAAAACCTAAAGGATTACCTCTTTCGATAAGGACTAAGTGACCGCCTGGTTGAAGAGAAGATAATAATTCTTGTAAAACGTCATCAATTCCGTAAGGAAATCTCTCGGTACTTTTCAACAATTGCAGAGAAGCAATAATTAAATCATATTCACGGTCTTCAGAGATTGAGTCAACAAACTTGGTTCGAATTTTTATCCTATTTATATCAACTTCACCGATGTTTTCGTCTTCATCAGCATACTTTAGCCTTCTCTGAAACTCTTTGTCATCTATAAGGCCCTGATCTCTTTTCTGCTTCAAGTCTGACTCCATCTCAGAGACCGGCTCATAATCTCTTGTAATCTCACGTTTTTGCTCAGGAGAAAGCTTTTCAAGTGGAATTTCACTGATTTGTCTACTAAGCAAGATCTTGGCACGATCTTTCATAGCTTTCGCACCTTTATGGTTGCCTGTGATATATGAATGTCTAACTTCTGGGTTGAAATCATCTCCCATGAGTTCGTTCAAGGCAATTATACCAGTAGCTGGACCATATCCCACATCCAATATTTTTAATGGATTAAAATTTTCTCCAGTTGTTTGCTCAATCTTACTTTTTAATTCCTGGAGGACTTGATATGTAGAAGCATAGTTTTGTAGAAAAATTGTTGATATGAAAGCATCAACTTCATGTTTTGTTCTTGGTGGAGGAATTAATCCTGTCTCGCTCATTTCAACAAAAATTTTCGCTGCAGTCTGTTTGAGTACTTTTATCTCTGGATAATTTCTGATAATGTTGTTACGAATTGCTTTTGAAATTTCATGAGGCAATTGAATTTGCTTTCCGTTAAATTTTCCTTCTGATGTTTTTGGTAAAAACCTGCTCACTTTCGAATCTTCATAATCTTCAGAAAGATATTTATCATTAATAAAATCTTCTCTGTCAACTATTTTGATTTTATTTGAGGGCCGAACATTAGATTCGCTTTCAGAGCGCACCAACATCCCGTATGTTTCTGAATTTTGAATACGATTAAAAGGAAGCAAAGGACTCGCTGATCCTTGGACATCTTCAGGATTAAGATTTTCTATGGTATCACTAAGGTTTTGAACATTTTGATTTTGTTTCACAGCGTTCAATGTTGCATTGGAAGTTGATTGGTTTGACACAAATCTGAGAGCATGAAAACCCCGAACATTTGGCTTTACAGTTCTTAGTGTTTTAAAAGTTGTAGAGCCCTTCAACATATTACGTCTTCAGGTTTTATTGACATGGGATCCTATTGATATGTACTAGATACTAATCAGAAGAGATCATCTGCTGAAAAATTTTTGAATTCTGCATTTTATTTTTTTTTACAGCAAAATTTCTGTGGTAGTGCTTTTAGTTGTGTTCCCAAACCCAAAGATGCCATCGGCTGGTAAGCTTCTCGCGTTTGATAATAATAATCGATAATTAAATTAGTGTGAAATAATCTGCGCAATTTTGAGTTTAACGAAATTGTGTTCTTGAAATTAAGTCTAAAATATAAATATATGAAATTTCAGTACGATATATAATAAACCTAAGCCATGACCTTTGCATCATTATATGGACCGCTGATCAACCCGCCTTCCGTAATGAGGCACTTAAGTCCAGCATCTTCAGTATTTATATATATTTACACGAAATAAATCTAGAAATTCAGATATTGAAGAACTAGCTTATGTTTACGATAGCATTCTGTGAAGGATTCATAAATTTACGGATATATAAAAGAAAGTTCGGTTCTTTCAGTAAATAATATGTAAACCACTTCTGTTCTCTAATAAATCAAATTAAATGTACGTAGTTCGATGGTTCAAAAACACTAGAGGAGTATAAATGTTAAATGATATATATATATGAGATAACAAGATTTTATAACTCACACACCTTATTAAAACATTTATTTGATCCTTCAATTAAGTTAAATTATGCTTCAAAATGAAATCAATATTTGATGCTCTTGAATAAGAAATTACAACAGGCAAAATGACAAACTTTTGTGTCGTTCTCCTGCACTGGTTATCATTTATTAGTTTTTTTTTTGGTTTTTTTTTTTTAATTATAATTGTATACTTGCGAATGTTTATTTCGAACTTAGTCAGTTCAGTACAAAAATAAAAATAATAGTATTAATCCGTTAAAGAAGCCTCATTTAAAACCGTAGGAATTCATCGTATTACTAAGAAATTTATTGTGTTCTTACTCAGAGCCGTACTAAAATTATCATTTGTAATTCTTTGATATTGATTTCATTGAAATTAGTGCAGCGATAAAATAAACAATTTGGAAAATGTCTATCGCTTCAGACAAAGTCTACAAGTCTATTGTAATAATGCTGATTATTATTATCATTATTATTATTTTGCTTCCATGTGAACTTTGGTGCATATGATCAAATTTTTAGTCTTTTTATATTATTATTCTCAAGAAAAAGAGGAAGGACATTTAAAATACAATTGAATCAATGCCACGTTTACCAAAATTAATTAAACTCTATTTTGAATAACAATCGACTATTAGAATTTAAAGACTTTAGATGATAGTATCAGGATATAATCCTATTTTTTTTTGATGATTTAATATATTTTTACTTTTTTACCACTTTATTATATTCTAGTCTCTACTTTCTACTCTCTACTTTTTAATGTATGATTTCTTCGGTGGTCAAGGTCTTTTTCCTATTGTCTATTGACACCAATTTTCACCTACAGTAAAAAAAAAACACACAGATATAATATAAATTCATGAACATCAAACAATACAATTGAAATGGAAAAAAGAAAAAACGAAATGTAAACTTTACAAAAATATAAACAACCCTGAATCTATCTTGTAAATTAAAAAAGCATCCATATTCCACCACCACAAACAATACCCAAAACAACAGCAGTCAATACAGCAGCACCTGCTTTATCTTTTGTTGTGATTGTCAACGTATTCTGTGACATTTCTTTGGTGGTTGTAGTACCAGCATTATTATTACCTACAGAACTACCACCAGTTGAATTTGTTAAAGGGAGTGAGGAAGAAGAAGATGTTGAATTTCCAGTGGTTGAGTCATTAGATGCTTTATTCAGTGTAATAATCAAGCTCGTCAAGATTTCCATCGCAGAAAGCTGTTGACCCAACCCTGTGTTACCATCATAAGCTTCGTCTGTCCAACGAACTCCACAACAATTTTGTCTTCCAGTGGTACTATCTGTACCTGAGCAACTCTTCGCAGCAGCTTGTGCCGAAGCCTCTATTAGTGGACGAATCGTATCATAAAGCGAAGGCACCAAAATAGCAGTTTGGGATAAGAATCTAGAAAAGACTGATTTGAATGATTTTTGATCATTATCACAAGAATCTGAAGCTTCACAGTTAAACTCATACATAACACTATTATTAAAGAAATTTGTGGCAGCTGTACTCAACAAATTCTGACAATGCGTTAACCAAGTCTCATTTTGGGTGTAAGAGTATAAGTACGCTGTGCCTGATATCAATAAACCATAATTATATGACCATTCACCTGCAGTGATGGTTTCACATTGGTCGTCAATATACGCACCATCATTAACAGTATATGTACTACCTGATATTTGAATTAAACTGACATCAACCAACCATTCAAACGTTCTCTCTGCGATCGAAAGATAAGTGTCATTACTTGTGTATCTTGCCAATCTCGCAGCTAAGTGAAATAAGCAGCCATTAGCAACAGTGTTTTTGTAAGTATAACCATTATTCCAGGTGAAGATTTGCCATCTTAAACCTCCATTACAATTTTCAGTATCCCATCTGGCGTTCATTGTAGCTACAACTGCTTGAGTTAAAGCCAACCAACCAGGCTGGCCAGAAGGAGGATTAGTAAAATTTCTTTCAGTAGCTTCCATTACTGCAATACCCCAAAAACCTTGATCATCATTACCTTCAGCGGTTGATTGATTTGCAGGCATATAATCATCATTATCACCTCTTTGATACATTAACGCATCATAGATCAAACTTTCCCAGGTGTCGTTGTTACAAAATTTCCAAACATCTATAAGTCCACCCCATGCTTCACCAGCTTCCCACCAGTAATAAGGGTACACAAATTCTCCAACAACTCCACCTTCTCTATAACCATCATAATAACTAATGACACCTTGCGCTACTGTGGTAATGGCATTGCAGATTGATGTGTCGTCCGTGATATCGACATCTAGAGCGGCAACTAATGTCAAAAATTGCAGGATAAGTGTTGTTGCAAATATAAGTGGCAGTCTCATTCCTTTTTGATTTATTTTACAGTTGAAGCTGAAAGATATATAAAGTTATGATAATGCTTGAATCCGTAGTCCTACTACTGTTCTATTTACTAAATCAGCATCAGCCTACCAAAGGCGCCATCGCCACAAAAAATGCTAACAGCACCAGTGAGAAACCAAACAAGAACGGGTTACACATCTATGAAAAAAAAAAAAAAAAAAAAAAAAAAAAAACAGTATAAAAAGAACTGAAATTGCTGAATCCTGGCTTTACATATTATCTTGATTCCTTTCTCTTTTCTTTGAATCAATTTTATACACGGAAATATTTGCCACGGTGGATCAACATTTTTTTCAGGTTGTTTCATTGCCATATTTATTTCTAATATGTTCATTTCCAAGAATAATAGCGTCATCCTCGATAGGAAGTTTGGAATTTGCTTCACAAGCAATAAAATCTGAATGTCGATGAAAGGATACATAACCATTTTTTTTTTTTTTTTAGTTTTTATTTTTTTTTATTTTGAAGTGATGTTTTTTATATTAAATTCATATATAAATATATAAATATATATGTTTAGATGTTTAGATGCTTATTGGACGAAATAGGATATAGTAGTCGGGCCTAATAATTTTGTCTCCCTCTATGTAATCAATAGGAGAATCATCAAAAATTTCAAACATATTTTTTTTGTAAAAGTTATATGCTTTTGTGTTTGTCACAAATACCGTTAGCTCTATTCCTTCACATTTTCCAATTTTATCTTTAAGAGATTTTGCAACTTGGTACACACAATTTAAAATTTTTTTTCCAATAGACCTGCCTTGAAAATTCCTATGGACATGAATTTCGCGAAGATAGTAAACTTTTTCAGAACTGTGATCAAAATATAAATCACAATACTGGCATGATACAAATATCTTGATGTCATAATCATAAAATTTGTTGTCATTTAGCAGTACAAGTTCTTTGTCGCTCTTTATAGAACTGTAAAATACATGAACCATTGGCTCATGGAGTAGCTCTTCAATCTTCTCTTTTTTCCAACCTCGGCCCTTGACATCTCTATATATTTCACCCATACCTTCGTTCATCAATTTTACTAGTTGAGTAACAAAATTAGTTTTTATATTTTTTGAAAATCCTTGTAGATCATGAGTAGTGAAAATATAACGATACCAAGTAGTTATTATATTATTTTCAGATTTGATTTCTAGTTGTTCTGGAAAATGCACCTTTGAAAGCTCTAGAGCTAATTCTGTGGTTATTTTTTTGTCCTGCAAACTTAGTGACATGATAGAATTTCTTTTTGAAAAAAAACGATAAATATGTCCCTAGAATTGAGGCAAAAATATACTTGTACTTCTTTTTTTTTTTTTCCTTCATCTTTAGATTTTTTGATCTCTGAGGCAAATGACGCGTTAATTTTTTTATTTTTTTATTTTTTTTTACTTTTTCAATATTTTGTTTTTCGTGAGGAGAAAGATCCAAAAGCGTATGAGTGAGGTAATCAATATAGGCTCGCTTTCAGGGCACAAGGAGTCACGACAAGTAACCAGTTAGTCAACTATTAAATAATATGTATTAAAACAAAGTACAAATTTCTTCACAATAATTTATTCCTTCGAAAAAAGAGAAAAAAAAATGGATGAAGTAGAAAGCTCTGATGTGGAGTTGGAGCTATTCCCACAGGACATAGACTTCAACCTTTTGGTAAATAATATAGACCATTTCAAAATCCGGAATCAAAACTTAGAAGAAATTTGTCAGAGTGAGAACGTGCCTAAGCTTTTATTTTCTGAAATTTTTTCTAATGATATCAGTTACAGTGATAGATTGAGACAGGTGGTAATTGAGGCGGTTGACAAGGCCAAAAGCCGAAGAAAAAATAATTCAATGAAAAACAACAGAATTGAAAATAAGAACAAATTTCCCCAAAATCGATCGTTCGCCATCCAACCAGAAGATGATGGTGGAATAGATGTCATCGTTGCACCTCAAGTGAATGCAGTGCGTCATCGAGTTTCTAGACCTTCCTTCAGCTCTGACCAAACTAATATAAATAATGTTGAATTGAACAGACGAAGCGAGAAATTGAAAGGCAAACATATTGAAATATTAAATAATAATAATAATGCAGATTTGTGTGATTTTTCCAGTAAAGGGCCACAATATCTTAATGAAAGTTCTTCGGTCACTGAAAGACCCACGCCTCAAAAAACCGACATCACTAGTCCACAGGAAAATACAGATGCTAGTAAAAATGATTTAGTACTACAAAATGGCAATGAAACAAATTCCAATATAAATTCCACAAAAATACCCACTTTTGATATTAATGATTATTTGCCAAGAAGACAATTGCGACCTAGAACCTTAAAACAGATGAAGCCCTATCTTGTAGATAGATATGAACACGAAGCTCAATTGAAAGGTGATGCTAAAAGAGCTAAATTAATTGAAAGAGCTGCAGCAGAACAAAACGCTGGTTTATTAGAAAAATTACAGAAAGAGGACCGTGAAATTAGACAAAGAAGAATGCTAGAGGCAATTGAAAAAGAGAAAAATAGTGAATCAAAAAGAGAGCAAATCTCAAAGAATATGAATAAACTAAGTAGACACAGACATATTGATAATAGAATTTTATACAGTGATTCAGAAGATAGTGACACTGATTCGAATAATTCGATGAATGAACAAGAATTAGATGTATTGCAAAGGATATTGGAAACAAGTCAAAGAGACCAATTTGGTCTAACATCTCCAGGATCAGCGACTGAACATAATTTCAGCCAGGGATCACTCAAGAGAAATTTACTGGATTCTGAGGACTCGAATGGGAGTGAATATGAACAAGATGAAGAAGAGCTGGAAAAAGAGTTGGAAGAAGATTGTACTGAAGTACCAGAGCACTTGGGAAGCTTAAAAAGAAAATTGGCTAGATACCAGGTTTTACCAAAATCATATTTAAGAACATTGCAGGCTCAGAATAAACAAGAAGTTCAAAAAAAAACAACAATAAAAGCTTATTCAGAGAAGCAAAATAACCTCGAACCGAGAAAAGGGCTAGCTGTGAGGAAGCTAACTAGGCGCCCAATAATGCCTTCAAGACAGGAATCATTAGATTTTTTGAACGATGGACCATCAGAAAATGGTGACGACTCGGATAAATCCAATGATACAACACTAATGCCGAATATATACCAAGAAGCACTGAATAAATTTGAAGATATTATTAGTAAATATCAGGATAGAAAAGTTGACAGTGAAAGCGACAGCGAGTCAGAAGCTAACAACTTCGTTGAGCCAGCATTAACTGACAGTCCTCAATATGTTAGCTCTCAATCTGATAACGATTCTCTCAATTATGATTTGGTGGCTGACGACTCTTTAGAAATTAGAAATGACAGCGATATTTTGCCTAACGTTGAAAGAGTTGATAATCCTCACCCTTTAGAATCCTTTGGTTGGAATACTGAAGATGACGATGAGTGCCTTGAAGTTAAATACTCAGGTCTTGATAGAATGTTGAGCAACAATAGATCAAAAACAAATAGAAGTGACTCACGTCTACGCAGAACCAAATCTCAAACAAGAAATTACCGCCCAACTTTTAAAGTGGGCAGTGGACATTCCAATTCTTTACGGAGAGCAAAATCAAATACAGCTGTTATTACCCCTGCAAAGATCCTGAAGAAGTCGAATCATAATTTAAATGATAGATACCAATCAAAGACTTCTAAAACAACGTTACCTAAAAGATCAAAAATCGGAGCACAAAAAATTAGATTTCAGCCAAAAATAGCAAAGCTGTTAGGAGACGTGCAACCCAGCCCTAAGTTGCAAAATTCTGAATCTCTGGTTTCACTAACCATAAATTCAAACAAATCAGAAAATAAGCAGAATAATAAGATAGAAAGCTCACGAAATCCAAAGAAGAAGAAAAAAATCATACAATATCAAAAAGACGATAAGCATTTTGATTTTGGAAGAGTTCCAGACTTGCATACGTTACACTTAGAATCCGCTGGAGCAATGTACAAAGTTAAAAAGATCAAATATAAGCTTTCAAAAAGTCAAATTTTTCGAACTAAAGATCGAGATATGGGTGACTGCTACTCTATGCAAAGCTATGAAGAAATTTTCAATAACACTCCAGAAGCTTTCAAGATTTTCCCTCTCGACGTTCAAAAAATAAAGTATCCTTTGAACAGTTTATTAAAATGGTATAATATGGAGTCAAATAAGGATTTATATAATACGTTTAATGAGTCAAGCAATTTACTGAGTGATATGGTCAACGATATTGAAACCAGAGCGTTGTTAGTATACACAAATGGGTTAGAATATTTAAAAAATTCTGTATCATGTAATCTTGATAAATTAGTAAACGACCTAAAATCAATCACTGTGGCATTCACAAAACTGAAGGCAAGTAGCTCTTTATCGCTCGGCTTGAAAATTGAAATTTTTATGAATAATGCGTTCAACATTTTAAATGGAAAGATCTCTAGAAATGGATCAGGTGCTTTGAATAAGTTTTCATTTGTGATTTTGTTTTTTCCACTACTTCAATTACCGATTTTAATTGAAGCTAATGATTTTGAGCCCAATAAATTAAAATTGAATAAGATATTTAAGAAATCATTATCAGAATATTTTAGTTTTTTAATTAAAGTTTGGAAACCGAAGGAACTTTATAATGTGCTTGTTGACAATATCGATTATACTTCTTCAATGATATATGATGTACTATATATTTTGAAACATTTGTTGGATCTTAGGGACCAATCCAGCAATCAAATTTCCACTTTTTGGCAAACAATAAATAGAGAATTGATGAAGTTGTTCACCATTTCCAGTACTGAATTTTTCACTGACTATGTCTTACTTTTTGCAAATCTAGACATTAAAAAAGTAGAGTCTTCTGAAGAGAAAAAGAAAGTTACAAACTGGAAAGTAATGGAGTTCTTTATACAAAAAATTAATGAATCAAATACTGATAATATGTCAGTAATCGAGCTTCATAGCTGCCATAAGTTGGTTTTCAAGACGGTAAGATATTTGCTTAATGATTATGGGTGGCAAGAAAGCGATTTGCTATTCAAAGCATTAGTAAAGCTTTTGAAAAGAAGAAACTTTGTTAATTTTGATAACGAACCTTTGAGCTTCAAGATAATAGACAAGCTTCGTCTTGATGAGTTTACACACACTGACTCGTTATGCAACTGCTTCATTAAATTAGTTGTCAGGTCTATGGATAAACAAAATAAGAATAGAAGAGAAATGACCGGGTCATCGAAATCATCAGAGATAAATTTCTCGAGATTAGTTCAATTTTTTGAGCCTAACACTAATGTTTTTTCTGACCCTGCGAAGCCAGACGTTTTTCTTCAAACATTCACAAATAAAATGAATATGTTTATTTTGAACAGCAAAATTTCCTCCGAAAAATCAAATTATTCAAATGCTGTGATTAAGTTAGTTAAAAGTGTTATCCTACAAGATGATTTTGTATGCTATGAGAAAGCGTTTGAAGGTTTGGTTTGCTTTTTCAAAACTCAAAAAAAAGAAGGCGTGGTAGTTAATGATCATTTATTCAAAGATTTGGTGACTGCTACTTTGAAAAAGTTTACAAATTTCGTTTTAGACACAGATAAAGATTCACCATATGATCTGGTGATGGAAAGAAAATATATGGACTTTTTGAATAGCCTCTTCACAATATTATCAGATTTCTCGATTTCTTTTAACAGCTTGAAAAGTAGCACCAGTTTTTTTTTCAACACTATTGGTAGTACCAAGGTTTTCCAACTCCCGTTTTATAGGTATTTCACGTATTCAAACACACTAACAAGAGTTTTAAATATTGTCATCAGGAGTGTGAATAAGTTCATTAATGAAATAAAGAAATTCGCCCCAATTACAAAAGAGTCTACAACTATGGATCAATTGAGAGAAGAAGGAGCCTCTTTGAGGGATAATTTATGGAATTCAATAGCTGGTCTTTTGAAAACATCTGTGAATGAAGAATCGTTTATTCCACCACAAAATTATAATTGTGATTTAGTTTGCTGTTTGGGAAATATCTCTGATCTTTTAGTGAAATTGAAGTGTGAAAGCTGGCAATCGTTAAACTTTAAATGGCGATTTTATGGAATTGAGAAGTACCATTTTGCATGGTTATCTCAGATTTTAAAGTTTAATGGGCGCAACAGTATGTTATCTGATGAGAATTATTTTATCGAAACCTTTGCCAAATCGATTATAAGATTTGATCAACCTGACTATAGCTTTTTGTTCTACCAGCAATTATTTGCTCATAGTCGTGGTAACAGTGACTGGTTATTATTTAGTCCAGAAATATCAAATGTTTTTGATTTCAGCATGCTGAGAAGGCTAGATATCCTATCATCTTTTATTAAAAATATTTTTAATAATTCTAAAAAAAGCAAAACTCTTGAAG
Organism: Saccharomycopsis vini; assembly: GCA_031124825.1. NCBI lineage: Eukaryota > Fungi > Ascomycota > Saccharomycetes > Ascoideales > Saccharomycopsidaceae > Saccharomycopsis > Saccharomycopsis vini. Next base: position 49,166 of record JASTUB010000047.1, read on the forward strand.
AAGATGCTATCCGCATTTTATCAATAATGATTGAAGAGTTCAAAAATGAATTTGAGGCCAAGAGACTGCGAAACCTTAATAACAATGATAGTTTAGATTACTATAAATACTCAAGAAAAGTGTTACTTTTTTTGAACATTCCTTCTGGAAAAGGTTTATTGAAAAAATCTAAAGATTTTCAATACTTGAAACATTTGTTCCGATTAACCAGAACTATAACATTTGAAGGGCCCGATTTTCAACGAAAGTTACAGGATATTATGGAAGACTTTAATGATGATGATAATGATTCCAATAATGTTAATGATGTTGATAGAAATAATATCCATGAATTGAAGCTTGATGAGGCTTTGATTTTTTTACAAGAACAATTGATAAACGGTTTAATTGAAAACAAGCAAACAGATTTATTAAAAGATATATCTACTAGTATTATCAACCTACAAAAAGAATTCATTTATGAAGAAGACAACACAGTTTTGACAGCAAGGGACTCAAAATTATATTTAATAGTTGCGATTATTACATGCCAACTCAAATTGATCAACAAGTTTGGCGATGAAATGTGGATTATTCTATACCATTCTTTGCAGATTCTTAATCGCATTTTTGAATATTCCGGATGCCTTAATTATTTAGACTATTGGTTAATATTTCATTTTGTCATGCAGTTTGAACCATTGAATCAATATAAATCATCACAAATAGCAGACTATAATCAATCATCTCCAGAATTGGATAAAATGTTCTACAAAGTTGGTACTTTCAACTATATTTATATTATTTTAGATACTATTTATTACTTTCTTTCAGGCCAACAGGAATTATCTCTTTTTGAAGAAATCATCAAAGTTAGATCTAGATTTTTGGACAAGAAATTCATGACTAATCAACCGATGTTGGGAGTAATAGGAAGACGCTATGGTTTCCAATATGATCGAATATTAGGTCTCGAACCTGTAAAAGATAATGCTGAAGAAAATGTTGATAAGAAAATCACTGGTTATGAATATAAATCATTAGTGAATGACGATATTATTCGCAAAATTAAACAGATTATAACTTCAGGCATCAAAACTCTTCACTCTAGAAATAAGAAAAATCAATCAATTAATGGTGTTGATGAGAAACCTCTTGAGCAAAAAATCTCCTCATTGAAGGAGGAGCTAAGCTCAAATCAAAGAAAATTCTTGCTCCATTTTGATGATTCTTTGAATCAAGATTACGGGATTTTGACCGATGAATTGGTAGATCTAATAATTTGAACATTATAAGCCGAATTTCTAAAACTTTATTAGTTTTCGAGTTCTTTTTTTGTCCCATTTTTTTTGAAACTATTGGCAATCAATCACCCACCAAACAATAACTAACTTAAATGATCTTATTCTTTGAAATATTTATACCCATCCATTATATTATACTATAGACTTTTTTTTTCCCAAGTTTTTCCTTACTTTTTAGCATTATCCTATACATATATACAGCATTTAAATTCTATATTTTACAGGCATATTTTAAAGTAAAGGCGGTAAAGAACAACGATTAATTCAGGAACGTTCATAAATGACAGGGCAAATAAAAGAAATTTAACTGAAGAAAAGAATAAAAGAAATGTAGAAAAGAAAAACATTGATATGAATTGAAGTCAAACAATAATAATAATAAAAAGGAAATGCTCGATCGTTATAATGATTATTAAATGCACAAAGTATTAGAAATAAAATCAAGGAAAAGTCATGTCGTGGAATGAAATTTTGTCTTCATTACAAATTTTAGGATTACAATTATTAGGGTTTTTATTTAATATCATCACCATCATCGTCATCACTCATCTCCAACTCTTCTTCTAATTCATCAAAGTCGTCATCTTCAAAATCATCACCATCATCATCTTGAGAGCTCAAGCCAGAAAACTTTTTAGCTTTGTGTTCTTCATCGTCGGTATGATCATCATATTGTCTCTTCCGGCTTAATACTGTTTCAGAGCTAAACTTATCATCACTATTATCACTATCTTCGTCTTCGTCATCTTCATCGTCGCCATCAGAATTAAGATATTCTTCTAATTCTTTATCTACAGCATCCAAATCCAAACCATCCATTAAATTGTAAGCTCCATTATCATCATCCGAGTCATCTGACTCATAATCATTTTTTTTCAAATCTTCTAATTGTTTTCCTTTAGCTTTGTTCTTATCATCAAAATTAATCTCATACGGTGAAATATCTACTTTTTCCCATTTAGAAAAGCATGCAAACAACCAATCCGGATGAACTATTTTTACTGCATTACCAAACAAACTTTTGGCCAATTGTATTTTAGCAGTTTTTGCTTCAAGTGAGACGATGTGGGTAACCTTTCTAGAAATTTTATTTAGAATGGTAGCTCCAAAAGATTTTGCCCAAGTCACAATCTCATGTTCAAAGTTAGGACGAACATTTTTTGGTAAAACTCCACTAAAAATAATATAGCAATCGCCAAGAACTTCATATCTCATTACAGGCATCAAATCTTTTACGTCAGGAGGGTCATTGTTTTCTGTTTCATACTCTTCGTAAAATCTTTGATTGATATTTAGCAAAATTTTAGATAAACTCAGTAACTCATTATCGTCATCATACAATAATGTATGTTTCTTTTTGACTATAGCCGTTGTAGTAGTTTTGTCCTTTTCACCAGGTTCTGCTTTTACTTCTGTCATCTCTTTTTTTTCATCTTCTTCAATTTTCTGATCTAATTTTTCCTGTAATTTGGATAGCGGCTTGGATGTTCTTAATTTTTCCAAATATTTTTGTCGCTCCTCATTTTGAATTTCATTAATAATTTCATTTTTATTTACTGATTCATCTTCAGACTCGCTTGCATCACTTTCTTGTCCTTCTTGCCCTTCTTGTTCTTCTTGTTCTTCTTTTTCTTCTTGCTCTTCTTTTTCTTCTTGTTCTTCTTGTTTTACTTTTTCTTTCTCCTCTCCATTATCTCCTTGTTTTTCTCCTTTCATCATATTTCCATTTATTTTTTCTGTATCAATGGCTTCTTTATCTTTTTTGGTTTTTGGAGCAAGATTTTTTTCAAGCTTACTCTCAGACTCTGCTTCAAGTTTCGATTGTTCAAATTGATTTTCAATATCATCTATTACCTTTAACTTTTTAGATGGTCTTAACAAATAGTTTTGTTTTGGTAAAAAATTGGAATTGATATCACCAATTCCTATAAAGAAGTCATATGGAATAACTTTGACTAAATTAGGACACCATTGCCAAACATCACCTCTATCATCAATAATAACAACCATAGAAGTATTAGTAGGGAATAATCTGTGCAAAAATTTATGACTAATGGAGCCACTTTCATCACGACTGAGTATTCTATCACCAAAATAGATGCCATCTGGATCGATAATTCTTGCAATTTCTTTAGCATAATCTCTTGTAGCCATTGTATAAATATGCATTTCATATTTTGGATGCACTTTTTCTAAAAAATCCTTTAATCCTGGTCTAATTTTCACATAGTACCAACTCTTACTGGTTCGCTGACTATATTCGCCGCCTACTGATCTGAACTTATCTTGCAAAGTAAATGCTTTTACATCTTTCAATGCCTCATAATTTGGGTTGTTAGGATCTTGTTGCCAAGCATACACTGTTGGATCATTAGTTGTATGGATAACTGTTTGATCTAAATCAACAACAAGTATCAATTTTTGTTCTTCAACTAAATTTTTTCGTGAGCTTTCTTCAATTCTTTTTGCTTCGTTCAATGTTACCTTTAATCTTGTATTTTGATGTGACATCAGTATTGCTGCTCTATCCTTTTTGTTATAGTTGTTGTAATCGGCATCATCTGCTATATTTGCACCACAAAGACCACATAAACCTCCATACTGTACTGCATGAGTGCAAGGTTCATTAATCAATCCAATTGACTTTCTATGATTATTTAATATGTCGCCGACTCTAATTGAAACGTCAACTATTTCCCCGGTGATTGGAGATTCAAATGACCCCATACTTTCAACTTTTATAACTTTAGGGCTATCTTTATAAAGATCAATCTCTTCAGGTTCCAATTTTTCTGCGGGAACAATCTGATTTTCCATATACTTGTACTTAATTACCGGGGTATGTTTTTCAACGTTGAATCCAGTCCTTATAAGCACAGCGGTGATTGTAATAGGATACGGTAGTGAAGGAGGTAAATATAGCTTAGTATAATCTGACATTTTCCTTTAATTTTGAATAATAATTGAGGAAGGAGGGTGGAGTTTATCTATCGATGTTATTGAAATCTTGTATTTACAATAGTAGCACAATCTCGATGCAACAGGGGAGGATGATGTTGGATTGCTCGTTGTTTTTTAAAAAAAAAAAAAAAAAAAAAAAAAAATGTTTTTGTTTTGGTTTTGGTTTTATATTTTCGCTTTTCACGATCAACTCAAAGTTGTTCTCTTCAATTGAAATTAATGATGATTGAGATTAAATAATTGGGCGCTATTATGAGTTAGTTAGGGGTAGCTTTATTTTTTTTTTATTTCTTTTAATTTGGTTTGCTGTTAATAGTGTTTATAGTTTATAACCTTTTTTAAAACCCCACCTAAAATTTATGCAAATTTTCTGTTTTTTTTTTTTTTTTTTTATTTTTTATTTTTAATTTAAGCGCTGGAACCAAAAAAAAAAAAAAAAAAAAAAAAAAAACCCAAAAAAAAAAAAAAAAAAAAAAAAAAAAAAAAAAAAAAAAAAAAAAAAAAAAAAAAAAAAAAAAAAAAAAAA